>JAXCGZ010017405.1:32500-50000 GCA_037179515.1 Halocaridina rubra | reverse complement strand
CCTGAAGTTCTCTACCATTGTTCTCGTTTTTTACTTTCTTCACAATCTTTGCATCATCTGCAAACCTATTCATGAATGAATTTACAGACTCTGGTAGGTCATTTACATATACAAGGAACAAAAGTGGCCCTACCACTGAACCCTGTGGAACTCCACTACTAACTCTTCTCCATTCAGACACTGAGTGTCTTACTCTAACCCTCTGTTCCCTTCCTTCTAAGTAAGTTTTTATCCATTCCAAAACATTTCCACCTATTCTAGCCATTGATTGCAGCTTCCTAATAAGTCTCCCATGTGGAACAGTGTCAAACGCTTTCTGGAAGTCTAGGAATATGCAATCTGCCCAGCCCTCTCTTTCCTGTAAGATTTGGCTTACCTCATCATAAAATTCTAATAAGTTTGTTACTGTTGATCTACCTTCTCTGAAGCCATGTTGCCTCACTGACAAAAAGTTGAAGGATTCCAAGTGAAGAGAGATATGTTTCCTTAGTAGTTTCTCCATAACTTTGCAAACTATGCTGGTCAAGGAAACTGGTCTATTGTTCAGAGCCGTATCCCTCCTTCCCCTTTTGAAGATAGGTATCACATTTGCTTGTTTCCAGCATCTTGGAATCTCCCCCGACTGATACTTAGTGCCACTGATATTGTGTTTGCGCATTTTTTAAGCACATGAGGGGATATGTCATCAGGACCTGTAGCTTTATGAACATCTAAATCCATCAGCGCTTTGCATACCTCTGTGGCTGTAAGGTTGATGTTCTCTAATACCGGCCCTTGAGCTTCTATCACTGCAATCTGAGAGGGTGGGGTATTTTCTACTGTAAATACTGACTGAAACTCCTTGTTCAATTCTTTGCAGATCTCTTCATCCGTCTCAGTGATGCTTCCATCCGCTCTCTTTAGCCTTAAAACCTGTTCTTTTACCTTCAGTTTTCCTCTGATAAAGCTGTGGAAAAGCTTGGGATTTTCTTTAGCCTTCCTGGTGATGTCCCTCTCATAGTCTCTCTCTGCCTCTCTCCTTTTACTTAGGTAGTCATTTCTTGCTCTTTTGTAGGTTTGCTAGGCATTTATGTTTTTTCTCCTCCTATACCTTTTCCAGCATTTGTCTCTCCACTCCTTAGCACTTTTACACCCATTATCGAACCATTTCTCTCTGGCATGAATTACACCTACTTTGGTGACAGGTATGCAGCAATCTACTATCTTCCCATATTTCTCACAAAAGATGTCATACATTTCTTGTACAGATTTGTTGTAAAATAAGGTTCTCCAGTCAATAACTGCAAAAAGCTCATTCATTTTGATGTAATCTCCTTTCCGATAGTTCCTCCTCATGTCCTCAGTGCCTCTACTCTCAGGAAGAATATCTTCAATGATATACTCCATCAACAACACACAGTGGTCACTCTTTCCAATTGGTGGTTCATACTCAATATTTTAAATATCCAACACATTATCTGTGAACACTAGATCAAGTAGTGATGGCTCATCCCCACCCCTGGCCCTTGTTGGTTCCATTACATGTTGGTGTAGGAAATTCCCTTGTACGCAATCTAGGAATCTTGCCCCGAATGAGTCCTCACCACTGTGTGGGTCAAGATTTATCCAATCTATCTCTTTATGATTAAAGTCTCCCATAATCAAAATCCTACATTTTTTTTCCCGTGCCATGTTAACAACTGAGTTTATGACTTCAATAGTACCTATATGACTTTCCTCATAAACTTCAAGCCTATTTTGATTCCTTGGTGGGTTGTATACAACAGTTATTATAATGCTCTCTGACCCAGTATTTATGCGAGCAACAAGAAATTCCTTGAACTCACTTTCTATAGCCAAGTTTATTTCTTCAACTTGAATCCTTTCACTTATGAGCAGTGCTATCCCTCCACCAGTCCTCTCAGATCTTTCAAACCTTAGTATTCTGAAGCCCTTAGGAAAAACTGTGACACTGTTTATGTCCTCACTCAACTTAGTCTCTGTAATTACTACTATATCTGCCTTACTGTTGTGAATCCTATCTTTTAATTCTACTGCCTTATCAGCTAATCCATCAGCATTTGTGTATAACAATCTTAATGAGGCCCCATCCCCTGATCTTCTGTCATTATCTTCTTTATCTCCCCTTTGTCTGGAAGAACTCTGTAACTCTATGTGTGTGTGTGTGTGTGTGTGTGTGTGTGTGTGTGTGTGTGTGTGTGTGTGTGTGTGTGTGTGTGTGTGTGTGTGTGTGTGTGCGTGCAAATTGATGCTTAGCCAAGATTATTATCCTAACATCAAACAAACAAACCAACAAACAAACAAATATATATTTCCATTTTTCAATGGCTATTCATTTACAAAACTAAGAGTACACTCAAAAGTAGACATATAATTGAAGTAATAAGTGAAAAGAAATATAGCATTAATAGAAAATTAAGATTACCTTGAGTTAACAGATACCTATGAAATTATAATAATAATCATACTGTAATAAAAATGGGACTCAAACTCGCATCGTAAGCTACAAAGCCAAGTTATTAAAAAAAAATTGTGGATAATATATGTATATATATATATATATATATATATATATATATATATATATATATATATATATATATATATATATAGTAAGGTATTGCTTTGTTTTAGATCCCCCTGAGGGAGGGGTGAGAATACTTCCTCTGTGTTCCCCTGCATGTCGTAAGAGTCGACTAAATGGGGCGAAGCGAGGGGACTAGGAATTCCCTTCTCTGTATTTTCTCTTCACAGAGAGTCAAGTGTATTTGCCTTGACTCAGCCACTCTCCTTATAAGGGGAAAAATGGCTCAGAATATAAAAAGTTCGTGATCCTGTCGATAATGAAGAAGAAGAAGAAGAAGAAGAAGAAGAAGAAGAAGAAGAAGAAGAAGAAGAAGAAGAAGAAGGCCTTACCCCTGATCCCCTCAGTAAATATTATGGTAAAGAGATGTTATACACACTAAGCTACGGTTATATTTTATGCCTACATCAACACTGAATATTCTAGGATATTCATTTGTTCCGGTTTTACGTCACGGACTCCCTTATCTATCAAGGGCTAGGACGGTTGCCTTCTTGCGAAGGACTTGTTTTGGCAGATGTAATCCTTACGCTGAGTGCATGCCCTTGCTAACCTCAGACCGTGACGGGGCGCGAACCCTCGACCTGACGCCTCAGAGTCGGAGACGCTACCGATTGAGCCACGGCGACTATTCTAGGATATTCATTACACACCTCTTATTATCCCTTCACTTCTGACAAGTCTTTATACTCTCCATCTCTGTTACGTTTTACTTAATGTAACCTTCGTGCCCAGGCTCGATGGGGGCGGTTTTATTTTATTTTACTTTGTTAGCCCGTACTGATGTAACAACAACAACAACAACAACAAAACTGGAAAATTCAGCTTCGGAAATTTCAAATGAGAAAGGTGTTGATCTCCTCCTCCTCCCTATCCTCCATCTCTTCTTCTTCTTCTTCTACTTCTTCTTCTTCTTCTTCTTCTTCTTCTTCTTCTTCTTCTTCTTCTTCTTCTTCTTCTTCTTCTACTACTACTACTACTACTACTACTACTACTACTACTACTACTACTACTACTACCTTTTCATGTGTTCATGTTCATGTTGTTATTGTTCTTCTTCATTCCTCTTCTTAATTTTCTCCTTTTTTCTTCTCCCCCTTTTTCTTCCTCCTTCTTCTTCTTCTCATTCTATACGGCTTCCAACCTCACTGCACTCTAGCCCAGGCGTGAATTTTAGGCACGTGCTGTCAGAATCACAGGCTGTGACTGCTGTGGTTTGGCTCTATGACCAATGATAATGGGAGAGCTTTTGCTGCGATATGATTTATTCATACTTTTCATAAATATTTGTTCTCGCTCTTTCGTTGGCCAAATAAGGCTCTGATGATCAAGTGGCAATTTATTTGTAGAAAAATCGAAAATAGGATTAGTGACAAAGCCTATATATATATATATATATATATATATATATATATATATATATATATATATATATATATATGTGTGTGTGTGTGTGTGTGTGTGTGTGTGTGTGTGTGTGTGTGTGTGTGTGTGTGTGTGTGTGTGTGTGTGTGTGTGAGCTGCTTAATTACCTATTTATATATCATATTCACTCAATTTCCTTTTTTTTTGTTTGTGTGTGGAGTTGGAGAGACAGAGTAGGGTTGGATATGGGTGAGGTAGGGGGTTGTGTAGTGTAAAAGATCAACCTCTTCCTCTCCCTTATTATAGTAGTGTCCTTTTTACTCTCCCCTCCCCCCTCCTTTTCAGTTGTAGTGAATCCGCCCAGGTCAAAGCGGATGTCCGCAGACGCACGCCGAAGAGTCAAAGCGATGCAATATTTTCGTTAGCGAAGGACACCTGCGTCCGCCCTCTAGGGATGAACCTCCTGGACTCCCTCCCCAATGTTCTCAGTCCCAAACTAACAACCCCTCCCCCCCAGCAACACCCCTAACACCCAATTCGCCCCCTCAACTTCATCTAATACCCCCTCCCACCACCCCACTCGCCACTCTGAATGAGGTTGGTTCACAGTGATTACTTTGTGATTCGCCGCCAGCTGTTGATGCTGAGGCTTGTTCCTGCCCTCGAATCCTGCAGGTGATTTTATTTCCTCTCTCCTACCGTGATCTCAGCCTTATCCCCCAAAACGATTTCAATCTTTCCTTTTTTATGACCTTGTACTCCTCAACCATGATTTCAGTCTTCTCCATAAAACGATTTCAATCTTCCCTCTTTCATGGACCTTGTACTCCTCAACCATGATTTCAATCTTCTCCATAAAACGATTTCAATCTTCCCTTTTTCATGACCTTGTACTCCTCAACTATGATTTCAATATTCTCTACATTGTGGAGAAGATTGAAATCATGGTTGAGGGGTACAAGGTCATGAAAAAAGGAAGATTGAAATCGTTTTATGGAGAAGATTGAAATCATGGTTGAGGAGTGTGGAGAAGATTGAAATCATGGTTGAGGAGTATAAGGTCATGAAAAAGGGAAGATTGATATCGTTTTATGGAGAAGATTGAAATCATGGTTGAGGAGTACAAGATCATGAAAAAGGAAAGATTTAAATCGTTTTGGGGGATAAGGCTGAGATCACGGTAGGAGAGAGGATATAAAATCACCTGCAGGATTCGAAGGCAGGAACAAGCCTCAGCATCCACAGCTGGCGGCGAATCACAAAGTAATCACCTCAAATACTCACTGTGAGCCAACCCCATGACCATGTACTCTTCAACCATGATTTCAGTCTCCTCCACGATGATCTCAACCTTCTCCAACATGACCTAGTGTTCCTCCGCCATGATGTTAATATTCTTCCGTCATGATCTTATTCCCCTTCCCTTCACATGATCTTATTTTCTCACCCACCATAACTCTGCGCTCTTCTCCATGATCTCATCTCCGTTTCAATTATCTTAACCTCATCCCACCGTGCTCTCAATCTCCATTATGCTCTCAATCTCCACCATGCTCTCAAACTACTCTGATCATGATATTATGCTTCATAACTATGATCTTAACCTCATCCCACCATGCTCTCAATCTCCATCATGCTCTCAATCTCCACCATGCTCTCAACCTACTCTGATCATGATATTATACCTCGCATGTAAGATCATAATACTCTCTCCCTACCCAGGCTCTCATAATTCATAAACTCAGCTTTTCCCTATTATGATCTTCATCCTACCCCTACCATCTCTATAACCCTTTCCTTATCATGTTCTCAATATTACACACCACACACTAATGTTCTTTTACCATTATCTCAACATTCCGCCAAACCTTATCACAATATTTTCCAGCAGCATAATCTCAGCCTTCGTCTTCATCAGAACGTTTCCAAACCAAATTTTATGGCTCCCGATATCTTCTTCTTCTCAACTTTCCCCTTACTCAATCTTTTCCCTTCATTAATCTCGATCTTTGCACACAATTCCATCTTCTTTACCTATATACTCAAAATTAATTCTTCCACACAAAGATGTCAACATTCTTCCATCCCACACATGAAAGATTTTTGTCTATTAAGTTTTACTGGTAAGATCTGCGAACTCAATGTATATCCAATATACATCATTCAAATCTTCATAAAAAAAAATTTCCATCATAGCTAAAATTTGCACAATAATTACAAAAATCAAAGCAGAATATACTAGAGGAAGTGTCCCTATATATCCATCTTTCAAAGGCTTATATCGTTACAATATATTAATAATACTAATAATAATAATAATAATAATAATAATAATAATAATAATAATAATAATAATAATAATAATAATAATAATAATAATAATAATAATAAACCTCTTATTATCCTTTCACTTCTGACAAGACATAACACTCCATCTCTGTTTCTCTTTACTTTATGTATTTTTCGTGCCAAGGTCCGATGACGGTTGTGTTATTTTATTATATATTTTGGCCCGTCCTAGTGTCACAATCATTAAAAAAAAAAATATCCAAATATTGAGATTTTGGTGCCCCAAGACAGGATCTTCTTTCCGAAATTTGCAAAGAGCCATTGCAGAATACAATAAGAACTAGCAAGCTTCTTCAATACATGACTTCGATGCCAAATCTTTCCTTTGTTAAGATTTGCACTATTTTATTCCCTGTGAAAAGATCATTCAATAGGGTTTAAAATGCAAATTATCTAGAACTTGAGAAGGTACTTCTTGAATATAGAGTTTCAAAAATAAACTAAAGAATTATAAAAGCTTAATAATAAAACATAGTAGTAGTAGTAGTAGTAGTAGTAGTAGTAGTAGTAGTAGTAGTAGTAGTAGTAGTAGTAGTAGTAGTAGTAGTAGTAGCATCTACGTTGTTCCTCTAGTTATTTATCAATATTATTATCAGACTTGTTTCCGTATTCGACATGTATTCTCAGTTCATATCAAATAACTTCCTGTGTCTCAGGATGTGATCAAATGATTTTACACAGATAAAAAAAATCATCCTGAGAAAGCATAATATTATTTTAGACAACTATTATTCAGAATTTGGAAAAGGAGGATTACAGATATGTACTTTCTTCATTGGTTGTGTTTTGTGTCTCTGCTGACTGCCCTTCCTTCAACTGTGGGATCAGAAGATGGTGAGTTTCATGTTGAAACATACCAGACAAACACAAAAATATTTTTGTATTATTATTATTATTATTATTATTATTATTATTATTATTATTATTATTATTATTAATTTTATTATTATTATTATTATTATTATTATTATTATTATTATTATTATTATTATTATTATTATTATTATTATTATTATTATTTTTATTTTATTATTATTATTATTATTATTATTATATTATTATTATTATTATTATTATTCTTATTCATTATTATTATTATTATTATTATTATTATTATTATTATATCGAAACGTGTGCTTCCTAGAACGAAAGCCCCTCCTATTCCTACTATTATACCTAATATTACACCAGCCTATTAGTCTTTGCAATTCTAACCAATTATTGGTAAATTAGGTATTTAAGAGTTAGTTAGTTCTAGATATCCACCCAGGAGGATGGACGGGTCATGGTGGGCCCGTAGATGAAGGGCCCGTAGATGAAATCATCTGAAGCTGGAGTGAATCTGCAAAGACAAGAGCAAACATCATATTCCTCAGTCCGGGGTTAGTAGTGTCCTTAAAATTTTTGATGAGATACCTTGTTTGAGAGGAAGAGGAACGTCGGGATAGGATAGTGGTGAAGAAAGGAGAGGTGATGGCGCCGCGTGCATGCTTTCAAACCCTAGGAAAGCACCAGGATGTAAGGGAAAAAGGGGAGATAGGAAACAAAAACCAATTAATGAATGTAAAAAATGAAAAATAAATGGATGAACAAAATATTTAAGAGGTTATCAGTTTCGTCTTCTAAAAAGGAGCAAAAAGTACAAGACAAGATGGATTAAGTTTTATATCGCTAATTATGCCATATTGCTATCTTGTTATTCAAAGTTCTAACCGAAAATGACATGTTGCTTTTACCAGGATGTGTTGTAACAAATGAGATAATACAAACCAACTACACTTCTCATATAGTCGACTTCATGAGTTTTCTGACTCCAGAGAAACCAAGCCAAGAAATGAGCATATACTGTACCACCGACACTTATTTGGGTACTCCCGAGGGAAGGTCCCTCGCATTGAAATCACCATCTGAAAGAGGCTGGGTTAGTTTTCGATTCAATTTTACAGGCAACCTTTCTCTTACTGACAGCAAAGGGCATTCATGGTTACGTGATGTGCTCACTCGTGATTGCGACGTGAGTAGTGTGAATATTAAAAACGGAACCTTCACTAATTACTGCCCTTCTCTGACACCTAAATGGCTAGCACAGGATGGAGAAGAACTATCTATACCCTTCATCCCCAACGAGACAATACTTGAACTGTCATCTCAGAATGATTTTCAGCCTCGTTTCAGCGTTTGCGGTCACTTTTTCTTCCTCAAAGAGACGAACGGAGATCTTCATGTGATAGACAAACCAGAAAAGCCATTACCGCCTTCAACCTACCGTCTGGAATTCGTCTTAAGTTCTAACAAAATGACCAAGGTAGTACATTTTCTAAGTCCATTGGTATCTTTCCTTTTGTATGATCAACAGTCAATAATATCTGTAACCAGTCTCTGCGACACACTTTGATGCTTGTTTAATAATAATAATAATAATAATAATAATAATAATAATAATAATAATAATAATAATAATAATAATAATAATAATTATTATTATTATTATTATTATTATTATTATTATTATTATTATTATTATTATTATTATTATTATTATTGCTTAAAGAATTATACATACAAGAATACGGTGTGAGGACCGCGGTAGAGCGTTGGTAAGAGCACTCGACTAGGGAAGTGACAAACCCGCGTTCGAGGCCGCTGTAGGGTCATAATTTTTCACCATCAACTTGTCTGTGTCAACTCCCATAATGAGGGTTAATAAGAACACATAAAACGGCAGACAATATAACAAGAATGTAGTCTGCTAATACTGACATATTCAAAGTTAATGGTAATTAGGGTTATAAGAAAAATGTCGTCTTGACAGGGTATCACATTCTAAGCACCAATATTAAGCAATTAATTAAAAAATAAAATAAAAAAGATAATACAATCCCCCTTTGGTCTCTACCCTCTGAAAATAGATCCTGAATTCTGGACGTGAGATCTTTTCGATAGAGAGGGAGGGGTGCAAGCTGAAAAGGGTGAAGATTCATGGACTTAACACAGACATATTCTGGATTGCGCAGGTGCTCTCAGATAAGTTGAGGAATACGCCGGTGCTCTCAGAGGGACCAGATAAGTTGAGTAAGTATCAGTCGCATCTTATTCACAAAGTAAACCATTAGAGAACCATTATTAAGTCAAAATGTGCATTTGTATCAATGATAACTAACGGCTGCAATCACTTCCTAGCATTAGAGGATGAAAAAAGTGCGATTGAAGTTGCAAGGGGCTAAAATACAATTACACAACATTGAAAAAAGTTTCTATTAGATATTCATACATATTTCAACAGGTTCTGATATTCTTTAAATATGTTCGCCCTACACACACACACACGCACGCAAACACACACACACAGAATATTAAGGGTTGAAAGATCTAAGATGACTGGTGGAGGGATAGCATTGTTCATAAGTGAAAGATTTCAGGCTGAAGATATAAACGTTGGTTTAGAAAGTGAGTTCGATGAATTTCTTGTTGCTCGCATAAATACTGGGTCAGAGAGCATTATAATAACTGTTGTATATAATCCACCAAGGAACCAACATAGGCTAAAAGTTTATGAGGAAGGTCATATAGGTACTATCGAAGTCATAAACTCAATTGTTAACATTGCATAGGAGAGAAAATGTAGGATTTTGAGTTAAAACATAGTGAGATAGATTGTATAAATCTTGACCCACACAGTGGAGAGGACTCTTTCGGGACAATATTTCAAGATTGTGTACAAGGGAATTTCCTACATCAACATGCACTGCAACCAACGAGGGCCAGAGTTGGGCATTAGCCATTGCTGTTTGATCTGGTATTCATAGATAATGTGTTAGATATTGACGAACTTAAGCATGAACCACCAATTGGAAAGAAAATTACATGAAGTGTATCATCGGAAATGTTCCGCCTGAAAGTAGAGGCGCTGAGAAGGATGCGAGGAGGAACTATTCGAAAGGAAAATACATCAAAATTAGTGGGCTTTTTACAACTACTGACCGGAGGACCTTATTTAACAACAAATCTGTACAAAAGATGTACGACATCTTTTGTGAGGAATATGGGAAGACAGTTACTTTTTACATACCCTCCACCAAAATAGGAGTTATTCATGCCAGAGAGAAATGGTTCAATAATGAGTGTAAGAGGGTTAAGGAGCGGAGAGACATATGCTGGAAAAGGTATAGGAGGTGAAATAACAGAAATGCCTGGCAGACTTATAAAAGAGCAAGAAATGATTATTTAAGTAAAAGAAGAGAGGCACTGTGTGATTATGAAAGGGATATCACCAGAAAAGCTAAAGAAAATTCCAAACTTTTCCACAGCTCTATCAGAGGAAAACAGAAGGTCAGAGAACAGGTTTTAAGGTTAAAGAGAGTGGATGGAAGCACTACTGAGACGAATGAGGAGATCTGCAAAGGCTTGAGCATGGAGTTTCGGTCAGTATTTACACCAGAAAATACCCCATCCCATCAGATTGCACAGATAGGAGCTCAAGTGCCGGTATTAGAGAACGTCATCTTTTCAGCCACAGAGATATGCACATCATTGATCGAGATAGATTTTATTTTAATGAGTGTGACACCGGGACAGGCCAAAAATACTTCCCTCATCAATAAAGGCCCAGGCACGATGTAAACATTAAGACGATGGAAAAAAAAACAGATTATGGACAAGGCAGAGATGAGGTAATGATACACCAAGGAAAAGGACAGACTGAAAAAATAGTCAAAGTACTGAGGACCTAAAGATATATTAGGCCCTGAGATGACGATAGCTCCGTTTTTTATGAAAGAGAGGTCAAAAGAATATGGAAAGACAGAAGGAGGAAGAGAGTTCCTGAGCCTGGAGGTAGATGGGAAGAAGCTGTTGCTACACCGACCAATCTGCGAGCTACGAATTTCCACACATACCTGTGAGACGAGGCCCCTTGGCGTGTTATGCAGCCTCAGCAGTGGGGGAGGGATGCATCCCGTCAACTCATCACAGCAGCGATGGAAAGAAGAAAAGGATGATAATTTATGGCATGGAGAAAGAGAATCCAGATTTAAAGGAAAAGAAGGATCATTAATGAGTCTGACTGCCTTAGATTCAACTCTTTCAAGGAGATAATTATAAGAAGAAGCACCTCATATGTGCGAGCAGTATTCTAAGCAGGGACGGATGAGACCTTTATAGATCTTAAGTGACTGTAGATTTAGAAATCTGGGTTATGTGATTCCTCCAAGACAACTTAGTGGCTATCTGGATTCCTAAGATGTTGATAAAATTAAGAGGGTAAATTTCGTTAGCCTTGGAGACAATAAGGTTATGAGGAGGAGAAGAAGATAGATATAGCCAAACACTGTGTCTTGGTGGAATTGAACTTAACTAATTTTTGGGTGACCTCTAAGATACCCTCTGCAAATCGGAGTTTAGAGTGGAAGAAAGAGTGATAAAGACTGATTACAGGTAGCAGATGAAGGTTGTAAAGAAAATGCAGAGAAAAAATGAAGGGTAGAATTGTCGGCAAAGGCGCGAAGAAGAGAGGAAGATGGAGACTGAAGATCACTGATGAAGAGAAGGATCAGAGTAGGTGAAAGAACCGAGCCCTGTGGAACACCACTGGTAACAGGGAATGGGCTAGATGTTGCACCATCAACAAACACAGATATAAAACGGTTAGAAAGAAACTGGAAATCAGAAAACAGAGAAGGGGTATAGCCATACACAGGGAGTTTGGCCAACAGAGCCTTGTGCCAAACTATGTCAAAAACCTTAGAGATATCAAGGGCTACACCAAAGGATTCCCTATAGTTCCTCCGAGAAGATGACCATATATGAGTATGATTGGACAAGAGGTCACCAGTGAATTTTGCCTTGTGGAAGCTGTGCTGGTGATTGGAGATAAGTGAGTTATATTCAAGATGTTTCAAAAAGTGAGCATTGAGCACAGTTTCAAAATCTTTAGCAATAGAAGGGGTTAGGGCAATAGGTTGGTAGTTTGAAAGAATAGAGAGGTCACCCTTCTTAGAAACACGTTGCTCTAGAGCATGCTTCCAAGATGAAGGATAGATACTGATTGACAGAATGAGGTAATAAAGACGGCAAAGCATGGGAGCCAGTTCATTTACAAACTCCTTAAGGAACTTTGCAGCGATACCATCGGGACCTGATGCCTTGTTCATCTTTAGCGGGCAAAGAACCTTATGAAAGTTGTGTGAAGAAAAGATAAAGGAGGGCATAGGGTTAGAGAGGGGTAAAGATTGAGGGAGAGGTGCGCTGGAATCGTTTATGAAAGAGTTGACAGAAAAATGAGGGCCAAAAAGAGTGGCTTTGTCAGTGGGAGAGCAAGCTATAGAACCATCAGAACGAATGTGAGGGGGAATGCTTGAGTTACACACGTTTTAGAAGAGAATTTTCGCTAAGGACCAGAATCATTTGTCACTTGGAGAGGAATTAAGGTTAGCAACTTTTCTTCCTATAAAGGGAGCCTTAGACCTTCGAATCTGAGCAGTACAGTGCTTCCTAGCTACAATAAAAGCAGAGCGAGTTAAATCAGATGGAAAGACTTGGTACAACTATTGTGCCCAATCCCTGGCTTGAGAATAGCCATGGAGAAACCAGGGTCAAACCAAGGATTAGGGGGAGAAAAGTTTTTATAGAGGAAGGGATGTACACTTCCATTCCCTGCTATGATCTCAGCAGCTTTTACGGCTAACTGACCAGGGTTGAGGGACCAAAAGCAGTAGTCATCTCATGGGAAGTCAAAGAGGTAGTTACACAAATATTCACCTTGGGTGCGTTCAGAGTGTCAAAGGAGGCAAAGAGAAGAGGGAAGTGATTGAGGAGGAGCAAAAATAGAAGAAATTAAGATCACAGAGTGGTCAAATATACCAGGGGGGGAAAACACAGAATAATAGTAGTTTCAAGGGTTAGAAGTAAGAAATAGTGCAAGAGTGTTAGCTGCATGTTTGTGTTGACCAGAAACACGTGTAGGATGTTTGATAATATGCTACAGATCGTGAGTAATAGAGAAAGTTAGGGCTCACTTCGTCCCACAACAGTGTGAGAACAATTAAGCCACTCACTGTGGTGTACACTGAAGTCTCAAATATAGAGAACTTCGGCATGTGAGAGAGCAGATAGCAAGGACTCATGGTGCGAGGAGAGATATTCAAAGAAAGACACAAAGTCAGTGCAAAGGTATATAGTGGTAGCGGAGAGACAGATCTTCAACCAGAGAGCATCAGAGTCAGGAGATTCAAGGTCCATGAGCCTTGCAATAAGAGTGTTAGGCACAGACTCCACCTTTGGAACAAAAACGAGATATAGGTTATAGCGAGAGATTTGAATTGGGTCAGTGGAAACATGGCCAGACAGCTGGGTTTCAGAGAGCAGGAGGAGGTTAGGGAGGGAAGTACCCAAGTGCTGCTCCACAGATGAAAGATTAGAGTTCACGCCACGAATGTTTAAGAGTGAAGAGTGAAAGTAGCAGATCTATTAGGAGGTGCAACTTTAAGGGCATAACCATTATTTCCACCAGGCGTGTCTACCCTCAAGCTAGTAGTGGAGTCAACAAGATCCTAAGAGATTCTTGGTACCCCTCTTTGCTAGGTACTGGGGACCATAAGCTGTGGACCATTCATAAATATAGCAAATGGAAGAAAAGACGGCAAAAAAAAAACAGATATGGGGAGGTTCCTGAATTACCAAATGTAATGGGATAGCAAGAGATGTGTAACAAATAAGCCAGAATATTCGTTGTAGATGTAGGCATAAGGAAAGAACCGTCTTGAAGGGAAGACTTAATCTGGAACGGTCTGGACCAATCCTAGTTGATATCAATAAAGCTACAGGTCCTGATGATATATCCCCTTGTGTACTAAGAAATGCGTTAAAGCACTATCGGCGTCACTATGCATCATATTTGAAAAGTCTCTGGAAACTTGGGAGATTCCAAGATACTGCAAACAAGCAAGCGTGGTACTTATTTTCAAAAGGGAAGGAGGGATGCAGCTCTAAATGCGCTTTGCAAAGTTATGGAGAAACTACTCGAAAAACACATCTCTCTTCACTTGGAATCCTTCAACTTTACATCAGTGAAACGACATGGCTTTAGAGAAGGCATATCAACAGTAACAAACTTATTAGAATTTTGTGATGAAGTAAGCCGGATCTTACAAGAAAGAGAGGGCTGGGAAGAATACATATTCCTAGACTTCCAGAAGGCATTTGATACAGTCCCACACGGGAAACTTATTAAGAAGCTGCAAGTAATGGCGAGAATATTGGGAAATCTCTTGGCATGGATTAAAACTTAATTTGAAGTAAGGAAACAGAGGATAAGTGTGAGACGCATAGTGTCTGAATGGAGAAGGGTTCGAAGTGGAGTCCACAGGGTTCAGTTAGATGACCACTTTTGTTCCTTGTATACGCATATGACCGGTCAGAGTCTGTAAATGCATTCTTGAATACGTTTGCAGACGATACAAAGCTTGTGAAGAAAATAAAGAGACACGAACAACTGCAGAAAAGTTCAGAAAAACCAAGTCTGCATGAGTGGTCAGAAAAATGGCTAATGAAATTCAATTCTAGATAATGTAAGGTAATGAAAATAGGTACAAGTGCGAGAAGGCCCAAGCTGGATACTCAATAAACGGAGAATGAGAGAGATCTAGGAGTAAACATACTTGCAGATTTGTCTCAGGAAATGCATATACATGGCATAGTATGACTATCTTAGCAAACGTAAGGGAAGCCTTCAGACATATGGACAAGGAAATTTTCAAATATATTTATGTAACCTATGTGAGACCAAAGCTTGAATATACAGCCCCCTTTTGGAACCCACACTTAAAAGCACATAATTAAGTTGGGAAAAGTTCAAAGACATGCCACGAAACTGGTGCCTAAAATATGCAATCTCAGTTATGACGAGAGGCTGAGGGAAGTAGACTTTGCATCACTCGAAGCTTGAAGAATAAAGGAGATATGGTGACGGTTTTTTAAATTCCTTCATGGTTATGACAGAGTGGATAGAGATCGATATTTTGATATGGCTGGCTCTAGAACTAGAGGTCATAGTTTGAAGCCTCGTAATAAAGCTTCTTTGCAGGATGTAAGGAAGTACTTTTTCAGAGTAAGGGTAATTGATGATTGGAATTTGCAAAGCGAGGAGGTAGTTAATGCTAACTCAATTCATAGTTTTAAGGACAGATATGATAAGTATAACTAAGTACAAAAATGGAACCGATCAGGAAACGCGGAGTTGTGAGCACTGGAGTCTTTCCCTTAAGCAGAATTAGGTAATTACAATCAAGTAATTACTACTTTGCAGGCATTGACTGGGGGAGCACTTTCAACAACAAAAAATCTTTTGTGAGGACTATGCAAGAATAGTTCCTTAGTATAATCTACCAATATAGGAATTTATTAATGCCAAAGAGAAATGGTTCACTAATAAGTGTCAAAGAGCAAAGGAATGAAGAGACAAATACTTGAATAAGGATAGGAGGAGAAAAAGTATAACTGCCTGTCAGAATTACAAACGCATTAGAAATGAGCACCTCAGTAAAGGAGCAGAGGTGGAGAGGGCTTATGACAGAGATATTACCAGGAAGTAAGATATATTGAAGGTCTTAGAATATGATTTAGTGTTGGAGAGGGCAGATGACAGCATTACTGAGACAGATGAAGAGATTTCCGAAGAACTGAACAAGTTGTAGTCAGTATTTTCAGTACAAAATACTACATCCCTTCATATTGCAAAGTTGAGAGATCATGAGCCAGTATCAAAGAACATTGTTTTTTCAGCTATGGAGGTATGCATAGCGTTGATGGATTTAGATGCTCATATATCTATGAGACCTGATGATATATCCCCTTATATACCTAAGAAGTGAGCTGGACCATTTTCAGAAGCGCTTTGCATCGTTTTTCAGAAGTCGCTGAAATTTGAAGAGATTTAAAGATGTTGAAAACAAGCAAAGGTGGTAACTATCTTCAAAAAAGGAAAGGGAGACACAGCCCTAAACTATGGGTGTTGCATAGACTAGTATAGGTTGCAAAATTATGGAAAAACAACTGAGAAAACACATATCTCTTCACTTGGTCCAATTTTTGGTCATTGATATATATATATATATATATATATATATATATATATATATATATATATATATATATATATATATATATATATATATATATATATATATATATATATATATATATATATATATATATATACTACGCTAACAGACATATGAGAACTATATATATATATATATACTATATATATATATATATATATATATATATATATATATATATATATATATATATATATATATATATATATATATATATATATGGTAGGAAAAGCCAAAAAATAAAACAACGAAAATATATATATATATTTTCGTTGTTTTATTTAATGGGCTTTTCCTACTATTTTAGACTGTATGTTAACAATTCAGTGTTATATATATATATATATATATATATATATATATATATATATATATATATATATATATATATATATATATATATATATATATATATATATATATATATATATATATATATATATATATATATATATATATATATATATATATATATATATATATATATATATATATATATATATATATAATATATATATATATATATATATATATATATATATATATATATATATATATATATATATATAATTTTTTACCCCGACCGGGACTTGAACCTAGGACTTATAATTACTAAGCCTAGGCACTGCCAACTACACCACAGAAGGTCTTAAAAGGGAAACAGACCTTACAGCTTATATCTGCTACACTAGGAATGAACGCATTCTATATGAATGCCACTATGTTCATATTACAGTTTCCCCCAACCTCACTCGTGGTTTCGTTTTCTCATTTAACTCAACTCCCAATCTCATTCGGGACCAACAATAATCAAATAAGCACATTACCATATGTGAAATCATGAATCATTCTTACCCCGACTGGGACTTGAACCTAGGACTGTAATATGAACATAATGGCATTCAGATAGAATGTGTTCATTCCTAGTATAGCAGATATATGCTGCAAGATCTGTTTCCCTTTTAAGACCTTCTGTGGTGTAGTTAGTAGCGCCTTGGCTTAGTAATTATAAGTCCTAGGTTCAAGTTCATAGTCGGGGTAAAAAAGAATCATGTTTTCACATATGGTAATGTGCTTAATTGACTAT
>JAXCGZ010017405.1:20000-27500 GCA_037179515.1 Halocaridina rubra | reverse complement strand
TATGTATATGTTACATACCCAGATCCTCCCTACATTGGCATCATCCAACCAAACAAACTCGCCTAGCTTGTTTACGTTATGTCCACAATTACAAAATATACCCATACACGCCACAAATTGTACCCTCCTACCCTTAAAATCCCACCAAACCTTACCAGGCTTAGATTGCGTCACGAGATTCCATATTGATTATCATCACCAAATCTGTTAATTTATATAATACCTCTTTAAAGCTCGCTGATGGCCTTGATTTATTATCTCTGAACATTCAGCAATGCTCACAGGACACTGCTCTACACACTGAAAACAGACAACAGAGGGACCTTACGCTAAGAAAACCTGTTAAGGGAGCTTGGAGCTATGTGCCTCAGATCTCCAATCTCACTTTGCAATGGATTTTTCGAACATTTTTGAAGCTACAGAATTGATCTGGGCAAAAATTTATTTTCACCCTCAAGTTAAAAAATCATGAAAGTTATATATATTATTAGGTAAGGTTTGGTTAAATTAGCTTATGACCAATTTAGAAAAAGAAACAATATTTAAAATATTATTTGTTAGTTGTTTATATATATTTCAATGATTTGTATTTTCATTTTACTTGATAGCAGCATGAAAGTAGATATTGACTCTAATCATGTATTTAAATTTTTGGAACGCTGATTATTCTTTATAGTTGGGCATTTTGGATCTTGTTAAGAAAAATAATCAAAGCATTTTACAGTCATGAATAACCCAGTTGAGTACATATACAAAGACCATAACTGTTAGTGAATATAAATAAAAGTACAGTAAAGGAGAATAACCCTAAATACCATTACATATATAGTTTATAAAGGAAAAATACAATGATTTTTTTTTTGTTACCTGGCCTAATTTACCTTTACGTTATATAACCAATACCCAAGTGCTACATATATCAAAGAAGAATCCAAATAAAAATATATATAACATTAAGAAGCTTTTCTATGAATAACTATAGTGCGGACTATTCTTCTTTACAAGACCCTGTTACATTTTCAAATACCCTATTTCAAATGTTATTATTCAATCATTTGCCATTAAAGAGAATCTTATGCTCTCGAGGATTTCCATACCCTAAGAAAGTTTTTATAATATATATATATATATATATATATATATATATATATATATATATATATATATATATATATATATATATATATATATATATATATATATATATATATATGGGTGTTCGTGTGTGTGTGATTGCATAAAAAAGGGTAACGCTTTACAATTGGATTCATCTCAATTTGGGGGTTAAAATTATAAATTTCCCGTGGCTCTGATATGTTTTGAATGAATATTACCTTGAAAACGGTCGGAAAATGTATGCTAACATAATCAAACCTACAAAATAGCAACTTAAATTTTTTTCTTATGATTTCTTTTGTTTTTGAATGAATATAACCCTGGAAATTGCTGTAATTCAGCCATTTTCAGGTTAAGTTAGACTAGGCTGGCTTGGGTTAGGTTAGTTTAGCATACATTTTCCGACAGCTTTCTAGGTTGTGTTCATTCAAAACACCTCAAAAACCACAGATAAAATAAGATTTTCACCTCCAAACTGAAAAGGGGCCAATTGTGAAAATTTACCGAAATGGGGGTCTCTTCCTACCCCTTGGTGGGGGTGAAAAAAGGAAGAAAAAAAGGATAAAGTTTTACAACTGGACTCATCTCAATTTGAAGATAAGAATCATGTTGTTCCTATGTTTTTTAGATGCTTTTAATGAATATGACCTTGAAAGCCGTATGAAATTAATCACTCATTTAATTCAGCCTAACCTAACCTAAAAATCTAATAACTTACAGCTTTTTCATAAGGTATTTAGTTTCTTGAATGAATGCTACCCTGAAAACTGTCATAAATTACTATTTTTAGGTTAGGTTGGCATACATTTTTCGACAACTTTTCAAGGTCACGGTCATTCAGAGCCAATCAAAACCACAGGAAAAATATATTTTTCATCTCCAAACTGAGTAGGGTCCAATTGTAAAAATTTACCAAAATAGACTTTTGCTGCATCGTTAAGTTAGGTTAGTTTAAAATATCTATTGCGTCACCAAAAGTAAACAATTAACAATAAATTGTAAAAAGTTACTGATTTTAATAAAAGGCATTGTAATAAATCTTGTTAAGCGATTGTATAATAATCACGACAGCCTCATAGACTACTCACATATCCAGCAGATGGGAATATCCTTACTCACAGAAGAAACCTCATGGCTAAGATTAGTTTTATGCACCCCTTCCATAGTTAATCCGAGAAATCAGCGTTACCAGCACTTTTTAAAAGGTGCCACGCTGGTGCATAAACACCCATATTTACCTTATTAAGGTATGCAGAACTTCAAAGTTAAGTAAGGCCAGGCTAGTTAGATTAGGCTAGATAATGTTGATTAGATTAGGTTATTAATGTATCCAACACCATCATCAATATCGGCCTTAACACACACACACACACACACACACACACACACACACACACACAATGTGCTTACCGACAAAAAAAAACAATTATCAGATTAATTCAAGACAGATGAAAACCTATCAGAAAAAAAAATAGCTTAGTCCAAAAATTAAAAGAGTGCAAAAATAAATCTTAATCAATCTTACCTTTGATAAAAGTAGAATTACAGTCTCTGTGTGAAAATAAGATCAAGCAATATTTCTTCATTGCATAAACTCGAATGATAATTTCCTTACACGGTATAAGTCATTGTTGAGAAATAAAACAAAACCGCGAACAATATCAAACTATTACCAGCGGAGTCTTGAACAGGTTTCATTGTCGTAATTAATTACACTTTTCCACCATGTCAACACAAAACAAACTAGTTAATAAAAGAGTGTAACATCAACAGTCAAATATGTTAAACTGTCAAAGACAGACACACCGCACCAACATTAAGATAAAGTGTCTACTTGTTAAAATGTCTCTGGCGGAGCCTTTGTATCTGGCTTCTTATTTTTATTATTCTTCTTAATAGTTTTTTCATCTTCTTTTTCCTCTTTTTCTTCTTCTTATTCGTGTTTTCTTCCCCTTTTTTCTTCTTTATAGTGTTCTTTTTTCTTTTCTTTTTTGAGATGCAAACTACGTCCAAAAACTTGGTTTGTTTAAGAGAATCCAATTATCTCAAATTAATGGAAATATAAAAAACTCTCGATGTTCTCTGGATTTGCTTAAATACTTCTCTGTGGTCTGGTTTATCTTGTTCTACGTTTTATGTGTTACAATAAGTCCCAATTACAGGGGTGGGCCCATGACAAATTGGCTCTGCATAATTAAGACTGAATGCCGTAACTAACGCCCCGTGGTTAGCTCGTTCACGTGTCTGTCACCACGTGAATCGAGCATTCTGGCCTTAATTCTACCGAGGTTCCTTGAGGTCGGAGTTAAAACGTGCTAAAACTCATGTGTTGATTTTGGTAATATATATTTTATTCGAGTATTACTTATGACCATATTAGGTCTAAGGAATAACCTGGTAATATGTAATAATAGAATGAATAACATATAATAAAAACGAAAGATGGGCTGTAATACGTTAAATGAATATTATTTAATAAGCATTAATAATACAGTATTTACTATAAGAAATGTTAAGCTATTACACTGTTAAAATTTTGATAATATTGTATATGTATGTATGTACAATGTATATATATATATATATATATATATATATATATATATATATATATATATATATATATATATATATATATATATATATATATATATATATATATATATATATATATATATATATATATATATATATATATATATATATATATATATATATATATACATACATATATACATACATACATACATACATACATACATACATACATACATACATACATACATACATACATACATACATACATACATACATACATACATACATGCATACATATATACATACATACATACATACATACATACATACATACATACATACATACATACATACATACATACATACATACATACATACATACATACATACATACATACATACATACATACATGCATACTTACATACATACATACATACATACATACATACATACATACATATGTAAAGGTCCTGATAGGGAGACTATAAAACATTACAAGTATCTCCCAGTCAATAGCAATTTCTCTTTTTATTGAATAACTTTATTCATGTGAGATAAAACTAGATAAAAATACGACAGAGTTGGATAGAGGATGACTCTTTATTCATTCCTTGTCAGTACAATACATTTTTAAATAAGAAGAGGTAATAAATATTTCAGTCCTTCCTTTGACAACACTCTTGATACAAAATAATTAATTTTCACTTATACTGTTCTATTCTAGTTTAAGTTTTGAAACGCTTATATATGCAACGGTCGTCATCTCTTTTATAAGGAGTGTGGCCGAATCAAAGCATGCTCATTTACCAGAACCAAGCATACCTCAATAACTCCTTTTGGCTTCTTGGGGATTCAGGGTTGAAGAGGAGTGATTGAGGTGAGATGGCTAAATTGTACGAGGAACAGGAGGAATGTGTTCATGACATTGTACATCCCTAAGATACAGTTTCAAGTTCCAAGAAGGTATTGTTTGGGGTCCCTCAGGGATCGATCCTAGGACCTATACTTTTTCTAATATATGTAAACGATCTAGTAAAATATTTACCTAACTGTTATGTCATTCAATATGCTGACGATACTCAAATCTTAATTGAAGGAGAAATTAATGATTTAGAAAATATTATTCGTAGAGCAGAAGAAATTTTGTATATGGCCAAACGTTACTTTCTAAAAAATGGTCTGTTACTTAATGAAACTAAAACCCAATCTATTCTTATCGGATCCAGACAATTATTATCAGAAGTTGATGACAATCTTCATATAAATTTTAACGGTAATATCATTAAGCCAATGAACTCGGTAAAGAACCTAGGTGTCTATTTTGACCGTTACATGAATTTTGAAATGCATATAGATGAAATTTATAAAAAAGTAATGGGTACTCTAATATATCTAAATAGGGTAAAAGACTCATTTGAAACATCAACTCGTATAATAATTGTCCAGTCCTTAGGTATGAGTTTAATTAATTACTGTCTCAAAGTTTGGGGATGTACAAATAAGACTCAATTACAAAGAATACAAAAGTTACAAAACTTTGCAGCACGAGTGGCTGTTGGCAATGTAAGAAAATACGAGCACATCTCTCCTGTTTTAAAAGATCTAGAATGGATAAAGATTAGAGATAAATATGCTTTTGATATATGTACCTTTGTTTTTAATATACTAAGAAACAATATTCCTGATTGCTTGTATAATTTTTCTACAGTAAGCTCAGTTACCGGGTTAACTACCCGTCAAGGGGAAGATTTATTAGTACGAAGGTCTAAAACTGATATTGGCTCAAGAGATATAAACATTCGTGGACCTCATTTATATAATCAGCTTCCCAGAGAACTAAAAAATGCTGGTTCAGTGTATACTTTTAAATATAATCTTAAGAAGTTGCTCTTAAAGGAAGATTTTACTTGTAAATTGTAATGGTACACTCATCCTTATGATTTGTTTGTTTTAGTATGTCTATATCGTACACCACAGATGTCTATCTGGAATATATATGTATCTTATTTAATACCCAATGTACATTGGAATAAAGGATTATTATTATTATTATTATTATTACTAATTAGCATATTTAACTAAGGTTCGACTGACTTCATGTGTTGTATAATAACTGTGGAAAAGTTCCAACATCACTCAACCACGCTAAACTAACCAAAAATATACAAAGGAACGACCCGATAAATAAACAGGTCAGCTTGAGAAAGGGCATTTCAGACTATCATTAAATGCCTCTTCTCCCGTTTTAATAATGAACCTGATCAAACCTAACCCAACATAATATTATAGCATCAGTAACACCCCCATTTCCAAACGTCAAAGATCCTGCTCCCCAGACCCTCTTGTCAAGTAACTATAATACACAGATTCTCTAATAGGGAACTTAGAGGTGCACTTTCTTCTGTTGATCCAAATAAGCATATGCTTGCACATATGCTCAGGACTTTGTACAAAATATACAGTATACTGTCATATTAGTTGAGACTAAGCCCAGCAAGAGGACTGAACTGACAACTGGCAGGTTTGGCAACCATGTTGGACTCAACTGGACATTGAAAAGCTTCGGCAAACATCGGATCGTGTTTCATCATAAGGTTAACTCTGAAAACAAAAGAGATCAAAGTTTTAACGTTTATTGTTCACAACTACTCGTTGTTATTATGTGCTTATCCGGCTCCTTACTCCTTCCAAAAGGGTTTTCTCTGATGGTTATGACCAACACAGAAAAAGAAAAATAATATTAATAAAATATTTTTGTTTGTTAACAAGAGTGAGGTGTCATTTGACTATCAAATATCGCATTATCAGATTCCATACGTTCTTTATCCAGTTATCATAGCCTGACTATTATAAGAAGAAAAGAAAAGAGAGATGAGTGTTTGCTTGTACGAGCACATGTTCAGAATGGTCAGCTATTATATGTTTCTCAGACTAAAAAAAATCGCCAGACGGCTACTCACATGAATGAAGAAAAACCTTTAAAAGAAGTGTGCTTATGACCAGAGCTTGTTGTCATGATATAATCAGTGAAATAAATTATAGAGGAAAATAAATAAATGAACTATATACAGGTGAGTAATGCACAGGTCATTGACTAATCATGGTAATGAATTTCTCCAAATTTGCATTTGGCGTTATTTTCATTAACACTTAGATTCCGTTTTGTGATAATCATTTTAAAAAAGGTGTTCCGTTGGGATATTTAGTTTTAAATAAATTCATAAATATGTAAATGAAAAAATAAATAAATATACAAGAGCCGTATTTCCCCCTTATAAGAGGGACGGTGAGTCAAATCAAAATACCTGGACTCTTTAAAAGGCCCGATTTCTTAAACAGTGTAAACCTACGATACCATTTTGTTAGTTAGCTAGACACACACAAATGGATTTCATAAACGCATCTGACGAGGTTCTGTGTGTGGCTAGGATCCCACGTAGGATCCTAGCCATACACAGAGTCGCGTCAGATGCGTTTCTGAAATCCATTTACGTGTTGTTAGCTAACTAACAATGTGGCATCCTAGGTTTACTCTGTTTAAGAAATCGGGCCAATGCGAAAAAAAAAATATGGAGGAGGGTATATAAGTAAATAAATAAATAAATAAATAAATAAATAAATAAATAAATAAATAAATAAACAGACATGAGTCTGAAGTATCTTGAAGTATCTAAATGCGATATTGAAAGGTAATATTCAGATGGGTCTTATTCTTCCAGTAAGGTCATCTTGCCTTACTAGCAACAAAATCTGTAGGAGGGAAGTGATGGGCTTTAAAAAAAATAATAAATAAATAAAAAACATGGGGGTAGGATGCAGCGACCCCTAAAAATAGGTATGAACAC
>JAXCGZ010017405.1:7500-15000 GCA_037179515.1 Halocaridina rubra | reverse complement strand
TATCGTTGATATGACTCTCATTATGAAAAGCCAATATGATAATTATACTTACAAAACTTGTTCAAAGCGTATGACGTCACTCCATTAATATTGTAAGTGAACTGCAGAAAACCCCACCTGGTTGAGAGGTAGAGCAAGCAAAAATAAAAAATAATACAGATTATGAAAAAATTATATCTATTTTGTGTTTTTACATTTTTATTTGTTATTTTGTCATTATTTTTTCTTTTCTTAAACTTTCTTCAATTACAAATGATAAAAACATTTAGTAGAGGTAGATAAAGGCCCATGGTCTCAAATAAAAGGCAGAGACAATGGACACTGCTATCAAAGTGCCTGACTAAATACCTATTATACATCCGAGGCCCAAAACCCCTTTCAATCACGTGGACCCAGTGATCTCCAAACACTTCAGAAGAAAAATATACTATGAAGGTGCATAAGCTCTTAATGTCATGGTTAAAGAACAAATAAAAGATTATTATCAAAACAAATAGTAAAATAATAGTGGCTATGAGATTCTTAACAAGGGGACCTACCTGTATAGTTACTTCGGTAGAGATATTAATTATTTTTCCTTTCATGAATATTTACATGTTGTATTAGATTGGATAAAGCAACTTCAGGCCAACGTTGATAAAAATTTACAAGAGTAAAACGTTTCACAAAAATTAACAACAGGAGCTAAACGTTTCTACTTTGTTTGCAAAATCTACCTTCGTCATGATAATTCCTGAATGCCTGTCCAGTGATATCATACAGTGATATTTATATATTTGAAGTTTGACTACAAATGTACTGCATTTCTTTCTTTGATCTAGGTACTCATTTACTAATTAATTAATTGATTAATTAATTTATATATATATATATATATATATATATATATATATATATATATATATATATATATATATATATATATATATATATATATATATATATATATATATATATATATATATATATATAAATATATATATATATATATATATATATATATATATATATATATATATATATATATATATTTCTTTAATTCATAATCTTCTAGTGTCCTGGGAACTATTGGTCACCCTAAACCGGCAACAGATAGCAGGAAGCTAAAATTTATTTAAAACATGTAGTTGGCCACCGAAACCTAAAACTTGGTCAGCTTTGAAAAGTAGTATTCATATTAAGTAACGTATCGTATGTCGAAACATTAATCACTTCCAACTACAGGCATACAATGGTCGTTCTTTAGTATGCATAGTTGAGTATCACAACAACCCAGTGCTAATAACAAATTAAAGGTCATAATACTCTGATTCGGTTTTTACGTCACGAGCTCTCTTTTCATTTAAGGGCTAGGACGGTTGCCTTCTTACGAAGGACTTGTTTTGGCAGATGTAATCGTTACTCTGAGTGTATGCCCTTACTAACCGGAAAGGTCATAATACCCTGAAACGTCTAAAACAGAAATTTCGTTCTTACATGGCTTGGTGCTCCGATGGCGAGAGGCTCCTGAGAGCATACAGACGCTTTCTATAATGTGCTAACAAATGTTGATAGTTGAATGTGAAGTCGTTCTCCATCACTTCCAGCTTAAATAAAGTAATAAAATAGTTAATAATAATAATAATAATAATAATAATAATAATAATAATAATAATAATAATAATAATAATAATAATAATAATAATAATAATAATAATAATAATAATAATAATAATAATAATGATAATAACAATAATAATAATAATAATAATAATAATAATAATAATAATAATAATAATAATAATAATAATAATAATAATAATAATAATAATAATAATAATAATAACAATAATCATCATCACCATCATCATCATCATCATCATCATCATCTTCATCATCACCATTATCATCGTCTCTTATATCACTGTATAACTAGTGAGTATATAAGGTCATGAATAACTTGTGCAAATGAAGTAAATGAATAACAAACTGATCCATCGAATGTACCTTAAGGGGAGCATCTGTCACACTGTCCCTGGCATCACCAAAATTGGCCACTTCTCCTGTCATTTGGGTCAATTTCTCTTCATATTCAGATTTGGTTGCAGAGGTAGACATCGAGAGTTGAGCCATGGCTTCATTCTTCACGTAACCAATCATGTCTTTCATCTGGAATCGGTCAGGTACAATTTTTTTCAAAAGTGTCTATAAAATGATGCTTTCTTCAGTAGCTTCAGACACATTACATTTATTCCATGTTATACATTTGCCTATCTAGAAAATACCTTTTTTTGCTGATATTCTCTCTGAGGAAGTTCTCGGAGGTAGAGGTAAGTAACGTAGTCATCCATGAGATTAGTGACAGCATTAAAACAGTAGCCTTCACTACCCAATGGTAGTCCCACTGGAGCTACCAAGTCACCATACACACGTTCTGTCCACAGTAGCAACATCATGTTCTGCAGTGATGGTTCTCTAAAATGATATGAGAGACAAAAGGCAAAACTTAGTTTGTATATAGAAAAGAACAAAATGAACAAAATAAATTTGCGTGCCTTGATATCAACACACTGTAGAGAATCTAATATTCATAGAATACTTCAGTAGTCAATTATTTCTTAAAGATCGCTATAAAAAGGATTTGATATGTAAATATATAGTTCAGAATGTCATGAGCACAACATATCTGATAAAATAAAATAAGTTGAGAGAACATATCCTTAAATTGCTGAAGCATCCATATGTTATCAAAGACGCCGCAAACTTCGTCTTTTTGTATTGGAAAGAAAAGTGTGTTCATTCTAAAGGCAATGCTATGTAAATGCTTTCATCACATAAAGACACTGATATAGGAGGAGAAAGAATATTTAATCAATGGTCATATTACCCCACAAAATCATTCATGATTTTTAGAGTTTCGTCCAAAGCGTCTTTGAAGTAAACTTGAATATGGGTGTTATCTGGATCAACTGCCTCTCCAATCAAGTGTTCGACAAAAGTTGTAAATTTAATCTGTGAAAGAAAAGTTGCGCAATGAAAAAACTTCATTTTAGGCCATTTTATCTAAATCTAATCTATGGGAAAAAATGCTATGCAAAAATATAAATTCAATTTACTTTCTAAAAATCACTGACTATAAGTTATACAATATTCATGGAAGTAATCAGCAAAGCAAAGTCCAAACAATATTCATCAAAGAAAAGGAGCTAAAGATACCTTCAGGGATAGTCTGACCCTCTGAATATGTGCTACAATTTCAAATCTTTCTCTTTCTAAAATAGTTACAATGTTTAAAAAGTAATGCAAAAAATAATCACAGGACTGTTTGTAAACACTGATCCATCATCGAGCTGCGATAACGTGAATTGTTCATATTCTTTTTTCAGTGCTTTTCTTCTTATTTCAGGAGGAGGAGGCATAACCTGTAAGACAAAAAAAGAAAATTATTTGCTTTCAAGCCTGTTGATGTCTCTCAGTGCCAACTTTTCGTTCAGGAAACCAGACTAGATATTTTGCAGGTATCTATGGGACTCTATATCCAAGATCTTACAATGAATATGAATAGCCACATAAGATGAAGCGGTGGGAATAAACCAGCTGCGGTTATCGGATTCACGGCGGAAGAACTTTGCCCAGTTACCCTGTGGGTGGCCCAAGCAGGGTGGTGGTAGGGGAAATTGTGGCAGTCCTCTATCCACAAGTAGCTAAGAGAAATGGTAGTGGTATGCTTTGGCTCCTGATGAATGTGTGCTTTGACTTGGCCACCTCTTTACAAAGGGGACTGCAGCCATTGTATATATATATATATATATATATATATATATATATATATATATATATATATATATATATATATATATATATATATATATATATATATATATATACATATATATATATATATACATATATATATATATATATATATATATATATATATATATATATATATATATATATATATATATATGTATATATATATATATATATATATATATATATATATATATATATATATATATATATATATATATATATATATATATATATATGCGAATATGTACATGAATTATGGAAAATCTCATGTAAAAATTGCATTCCTGACCCTGAGTGTGTATATAGACTGATTTATTCTTCAACCTTTTTTATGAGTGTGACACCGGGATAGGGAAAGAAATGCCCTCATCGGGCCCGGGCACCAAGAAAACATTTATGAACACCAGCAGCTCAAAGACTAGGCATATATAAGAAAATGATAAACAATAAAAAAGAGCGGCAGAAATAAAAGTTATAGTGATGGATAATAATGATGGGAAAGAAAGCAAAGAGAAACAAAGATGAGGAGTGGTGACTTGTCAGATGTGAAGAGATAGTAAGACAAGGGCTACGACTACGCCGGGGTATTCGGTGTAGACATAGAAATAGGAAAAGAGTCGTAAATGTCCTAGCCAGTCTTATATAAGCCTAATAATATTCATTCATGTGTCAATATATTTTAAATACTGAGCAAATATACACTCGTGCTCAGAATAACAACACTTAGGAATGAAACATGACAGTGAATAAGCTGTTATATATCAACAAGCTTCAATTAAATGCATATTGTTGACTTCTCCTTTCCATCAAGCTTATAACAATGACAGATAAATATGAAACTCAGGGAAAATGGGACTAGACTTCACAATTCCATTCCAGATTTTATTATTAAAGTCAGATTTCTGGGACGGACATTTCTGACGCTCATCAAAGCTCAAGAGGTTATTGGTCTAGAGACACGATGCATCTAATGATACTCTCAGTGCTCTTCCTGAATTGTCTGGGGCTACCAAATGTAAGACGCCACTATCACTTCTTTCTCATCCCCAAATGGTTCTGGCGAAGTGGTGCTCTATGATCCATCGTAGGAGAGTTGAACTAAGGACCTTCTGGATGAATACCAGGAGTTACACAAACTGAGATATTAAAGGGTGGATGAACTAACAAAGGCTGTAGGATGTGTTTGCAAACCATCATTTTTTTTTTTCATCCTATAAACAATATCCGAGAGAAACAAACCTGTTGAATGTCATCCAACATGAAGTTTAGTTGAGTTCTAGCCCTGGTGATAAGTTCCTTGGCGTAGGTGTTGTTCGGTATATGGCTAGTCAAATCCAATGCCTGGACTGCGTAAGTCATGCGGTCCATTCGAGCCTCAAGACCCTTTTGCCTGTACTGAAGATTGAAAGTTAAGTGTTAAAATAAATGACGTGAAGGAGAACCTCAAGGAGAAGGCATCTCATATATATATATATATATATATATATATATATATATATATATATATATATATATATATATATATATATATATATATATATATATATATATATATATATATATATATATATATATGTATGTATATATATATATATATATATATATATATATATATATATATATATATATATATATATATATATATATATATATATATATATATATATATATATATATATATATATATATATATATATATATATATATATATATATATATATATATATATATATATATATATATATATATATATATATATATATATACATATATATATATATATATATATATATATATATATATATATCATTATTTATTAGGATAGTATTACAAAATTTCCTTGAGAAGTGTGTTATGGTTAGCTTCATCAACCAAGTCACTCTCCAAAGAAGAATTGGTTTCGCAGATAGAATCTCCAAAGTAATAACTTCTCAAGGAATTTCGTGTGTGCTTATTTTGTTAATACCTGATCTCCATGAAACGCGTCATTTTTGTCAAGACGATATTATTGGAGATACTGTACATAGTTTCTAAAGACTTAACAAAAACCATTTCAAGATATTAAATAGAACAGATTAAATAAAAAAAACTCACTTGATTTGTATGAGTTTCTTAATTGGCATTTTGTTCAAGTTGCATAAAATGGAGAAAATCATATTTTTCTTAAAAACTTAAAATGTTAGGCACAGCTTCAGACAGAGAAAAAAAAATTATATCATGCTGTTTCTGTGTCATTTGTATCTATAACAAATCGTCTTAAAAATATAACTATCAATTAATATAATATACACCAGATGGTAAAAGAATGACAGAAAATAGAAAAAAAAATATTGAGCATAAAGATTAAAGTTTCAAGGTCTAATGGAGGCTGAGGAAACAGACAGTGATAGCACAGAGCCCGGCTATATACCTACCACATAACCGGACCACAAGCTCCGTCTCCAAACACGTGGACTCAGTGATCTCTAGGCCATGGCTGACTAATTATGTAGACCTACAGGGAAGCACCGACTCTCCTATTAAGTGCCCAATTTCAACGGTAATGACTTGAGGCATTGAAAGTTAATAAATTATGTTTGAAGCAAAGCCAAGAAATGATATACCACCGAATTTCATGGGCACTGCTCACAAGTTTTCACTCTTGCTTATATATATTAAGAAACTGATGCAGTTTTATCCCCCTATTATTCTAAGCTTACCTTACAATTGACATAACTTGCGTAGTGAGTGTTGAGGTCGAATAGTTCACCAGACAATTTAGCTCCCTCGGCCGTGGCTTTGTAATCCTTGAAACAAACTTGTTTAGCAATATCTTGGCTAAATGGTGTCGTGAAGGAGGACAAAGTCAACTTAAGCATGAATTCATGTCGACTTTCACTGACGTCAATCATCAGGTCAAAGAAAGGTGAACTGGAATATGAAATAACAGGATAATATACGAAAAAAAAAAAAACATCTCATATATATCATTTTCTTAACCTATGACATGCATTATTCACAAAGGGCCAACATTATTAACATATAAAAATAACATAATTCACAATATGCAGAAACTGTACATACATACATACATACATACATACATACATACATACATACATACATACATACATACATACATACATACATACATACATACAATTACCAAAGTCCCACTTGTAAGAGGGCGGCTGAGTCAAAGCACATATATTTATTACTATGTGTATTCATTTAGCAAAACTTAAATATAATTGCTATCCTCTTGAGAAAACAGCTCTATAATTGAAACACCCAATTTGTACTTTGCAAACTAACACTATTCTGGAAGACTAGTAATTATCCTGAAAGTTTGGAGTATTCAGCTCTATCTTTCAGTGTATCTCAAAGAGATAAACTTTTCTCGATATAATAATTAGAAACATATTTAGAATTAATCCCATGACAGCATCTACAGTTATATATCAAGACATCAGGTGGAAATATCGGAGAAGATAACTCATGAAATCTTGGAATTAGGGAAGTTGCTCTCTTCTTATATTTTTAATCATACAAAGGAATTATGTAAAAACAATCTTGGAATACTCATCGTCTATATATATATATATATATATATATATATATATATATATATATATATATATATATATATATATATATATATATATATATATATATATATATATATATATATATATATATATATATATATATATATATATATATATA
>JAXCGZ010017405.1:0-5000 GCA_037179515.1 Halocaridina rubra | reverse complement strand
TCTCCTCATATCTAAGATTAACATACTTCTGGCACCAGCTTCGTGGCATGTTTTTAATTTATTCCAGCTTATTTATGTGTTTTTCAAATATGGATTCCAAAGGGGGGCTGCATATTCAAGCTTTGGCCTCAAAGAAGTTACATAAATGTTTCTGAACATTTCCTTGTCTATGTGTCTAAAGGCTACCCTTACATTTGCTAAGAAAGCATATGCTGCCCATAATATGTCATTTATGTGAACTTCCGGAGATAAATCTGTCAATATGTTTACTCCTCGATCTCTCTATTTCTCCGTCTCTTGAAATTATCCTCCTGCTATTGAGTATACAGGTTTGGAGCTTCTTGCACTAGTACCCATTCTCATTAATTTAAATTCCGAAGTACTGAATTTTATTAGTGACTTTTCTGACCACTCATGCAGACTATTTATGTCTTCCTGAAGTTCCCTCAATTGTTCTCGTCTCTTGCTTTCTTCACAATATTTGCATTATCTGCAAACATATGCAAGAATGAATTTACAGACTTTGGTAGGTCATTTCTACGTATACAAGGAACAAAAGTGACCCTAAAACCGAACCCTGTGGAACTCCACTACTAACTCTTCTCCATTCAGACACTAAGTGTCTTTCTCTAACCCTCTGTTCCCTTCCTCCTGAGTAAATTTGTATCCAGTTCATGACATTTCCACTTTTTCTCGCCATTACTTGCAGCTTCTTAATAAGTCTTCCGTGTGGGACTGTATCAAATGCCCCCTGAAAATCTAGGAATATGCAATCCGCCCAGCCCTCTTTTTCTTGTAAGATCCGGCTTACCTCATCATAAATTTCTAATAAGTTTGTTACTATTGATCTCTTTTCTTTGAAGCCATGTTGTCTCACTGAGAAAAAGCTGAAGGATTCCAAGTGAAGAGAGATGTGTTATCTTAGTAGTTTCTCCATTACTTTGCAAACTATGCTGATCAAGAAAACGGGCCTATAGACTAGAGCTGCATCCCTCCTTCCCTTTTTGAAGATAGGTACGACGTTCGCTTGTTTCCAGCATCTTGGAATCTCCCCAGATAAAAATGACTTTTCAAACATGATGCATAGCACCACAGATATTGCTAAATGCATTTCTTTAGTATGTAAGGGGATATATCATCAGGACTTGTAGCTTTAGGGTATCCGACTCAATCAACGCTTTGCATGCCTCTGTGACTGAAAAGGTGATGTTCTCTAATATCTAGTCATGAAATCCTATCTCTGCAATCTGAGGGGGTGGAGCTTGTTCTGCTGTAAATACTGACCGAAACTCTTTGCTCAGTTCAATTCATATATATCGCTTACCTCACAAGGGTCAATCTTCCTCTTATGCATGATGTCGAGCATCCGAGCACCAACTTCTTTACACGCTTTGGTATCACACACTCCTTCTCTATCTAGTGTGTGGGACAAAGGATAAAAAGGTAAAATGGCTGTCTGTTTGTGTTTCTGTGATTTGTAAAGAATGCAAGAAAATGCAGATTTTCTTTGGGGGTTGGTGTTATGTCTACTTTAATTTATTACAGTTAAAAGAAACGAAAATGTGCATCTACAAACACTTTACAATTACCTAGGAAGCATTAGAGTAGTGACTACATTTGAAGTAAAGAATTTGAGGGCTGCTGTTAACTCTGTTTATTCAACTTCAGGGTAAAAAATCCAAGTATAGCTTACAGTATAAAAAATTAGAGCCTTTCCAGTGTTATATAATGATAGAGTCCCTGTTTTAGCATATACAAATAGTGACTACAATTAATTTTATATGACAGACACAATTGTCCCATGATCTTAAAGAACGAAGGTGGATTAATTTTAATAAAAATAGAAAACACTTACCCATCTTTGGTGAAAACGCTGGCGTTGAAATGAGAACAGTTGTTGAAGACTCGTAAGTTGTACTTTCGCTTTCTTCTGTTGTAGTTATTTCAAATGAGGTTTCTGTCACATATGTTGTATTTAATTCAGATGTGGTATTTGTTATATCAGCTTCAGTTACTTCCTCTGTTAATTCTGTCACGTCTGTTTCATTTGAGTCCAATGTGGTTTCTGTTACATTAGCCGAACTTGGCGTAGTTGCATTTGTAGAGTCATCCAGTTCAGTGACTGAACTCTCAGTTTCTGCAGAGTCGAAGGGTGAGGTGGTGTCCTCCGTCTCATTCATTGATGTACTCTCATTATTTATCCCATATGTTTCGTCTATATCATATGTTGTTGTCTCATCTGTGAGAAAGTATTACACGATGATAAAGATATTTTGGGTGGAATAGGTGAAAACTTATGCATAAAAAAAAACATTTTAAAATTAACTATATAAGAGAGTAAGAGATTATTTTTGAAGTGAAGAATTTGAATATGTCTCTTTAATATCCGAGTATATACCAAAACAAGCTTTCAAACATAAAACTAGGACTTGCAAGGTTAGTGTCACAATAGATTCCCTGGTGTATTTAAAAAAAATATATCAAAAGTGGTTATAATCAATATAATAAGACAGACAGTGTTATCTTCTGATTCTAAAAAGCAAAGATAAATTAATTCCATTACAAATAGAGAAATACTTGAATACTTACTCATTTTTGGTGAGGTCGTAGTTAAAATGACAACAGTTGTTGAAGACTCAGAGGTTGCGTTTTCACTCTCTTCTGTTACATCAAAGGAAGTGCTCACATTATCTGCCTCATATGTTGCAGAGACTGTAGCCTCGTATGCTTCGGTGGTATTAGTGTAACCCGTTTCATCTGGTTCATATGTCGAAGTCTGATTTTCATGTTCGATTCTAGTTTCATCTTCGGTAGTGACAGTTATTTCATGATCCGTAGTACTACTTGGAGCAGTAGCAGTACTTGTCCTGTTTTCAAAATGTTCCTTAGATGTTTCGTCATCGTAGTAGTCATAATTGTACTCAATGTACTCTTCAGTTGAGGTGGTCTTAGCGGTAGATGTTGTGGATATTGACGATGTCTCTGTTAATAAAGTCGTCGATATTGACGAGGAAGTGCTTGATAGAGACGAGGTTTCCGACTCTGTTGTTGTCTCTAATGCAGTTGTTGGTGTCGTTGGTTGAGTAGATGATATGGGTTCATCTGTGAGAACATTTGTGACATCTTCGCCATGCCTAGCACCAGCCTGTAAAACAAAAGAGAGAGAGAAAAAATAAAGTAAATTAACACAATCTGTAAGGTCTAGCTGCCACTATAGACTTTTCCTGAAAGACTCATTATGAATAATTCACTAAAGTTGACGCGGCACTCACTGGAATATCATGGCCTGACAATGAAACTAATAAAAGTAACTGCAAAAGTAGTGCCATTATTTTAACCGAATGAATGATAATGAAACAGAGACTTAGCAAAAACAAACAAACAAATACGCACACATACACACACGAAAAAAACCCAAAGAATTGATCTTTTTTTTTTAAGATTCTCTACCCATGGATGGGTGGAACGGGTTATGGAGGACCCATAGGGCGGTCGCCAACCGGCACAGGCCCCAACCTCCCACTGTGGTGCCCAACCACAGCAGTAACCTCCCCAGTAAACAGCTTAAACTCTCTTGCCTGGACGAGGAGCGATCCATCGACCTCGCGAATGCGAGACCTGCGCGTTACCACTGTACTAGTTAGGAGGCTATTCTGCTGCATACACATTCCCACAGAAATTATCAGCGGATATTTAATATTACTTATTTCAAATTTCTTGGTACACAGGGGATAATTAACTGATCATTAATTATCAATTTATTTCAATGAGCTTAGATTTAAGATCAATACTGATACTGAGCACTATAGAATTATTTTTTTACGAAAATCATCAAAGAGTGTTTTTTTTTTTTATTTACTTAGTAACAATCATAACCTCATTATTATACTCAGGAAATTAGGTTATTGATAAAGATCTTGACATTTTTTAAGGATTATGATTTTTTTATAAAGATTTAGGATATCTACTGGTTTTAAATTTTGGTATTATCTGCCTATTATATGGCTACCATCCTATAGCTATTATTATTTCTCATTTTATCGCTCGCTGTGGCAGCAATATTACTAGCATTATTTTCATAGCACAATCAAATTCATTGCCTGTATTGCTCTTACTTGATATATATATATATATATATATATATATATATATATATATATATATATATATATATATATATATATATATATATATATATATATATATATATATATATATATATATATATATATATATATATATATATATATATATATATATATGTATATATACGAATGGCATTCAGAGCTTGCATATACAGTGGATTCGAATTCAGTTTGAGGTTAAAGTTTTTAAGCATATCACGACCAGGTTACCTGCTTGTATCTGAGACTCTGGGGCCTAGAAATAGAATGAAATTATATAAATTTGGTTTAATTCCCTTTTTTTCTTATTATTGAGACTTCAAAGTGCATTTTATAGCAGCTTATTTTTTTTTTTTTTGTCTCCAGAACACCACATTTACATTATTTATTTAAAAATTATTATTTTCATGTTTGGCTGGAGATCACTGGGTCCACGTGATTAGAGAGGGGGCTTCGGGCCTGGCTATGTGGTGGGTATACAGTAGGTATCTAGTGTTATCACTGTCCCTTGCCTCTGCTGTTCATTAGTGACCTTTATGCGAAATCACACACATATGTTTACTTTAAAATGCTCCAGTACCAAATTTCCTTTCCAAGTCAGGAATTATTTCGACATTATTTGGTTTCATATTACCTCAAGGATAGTTTTGTCCACAATATGCATCATCATCATATTGACTTTAATCGTATAATTCGTGGAAATATCAATGTTCTAATTACTTTAAAGTTTTCTAATAAGAATTTTTTTCTTTCATTTTAAGCAAAAAATTAATATATATGAAGAATGTTGTGACTATTGGCTTGCATACGCACACACACACACACACACACATACACACACACACACACACACACACACACACACACATGTGCTTA
>JAXCGZ010017404.1:47500-70822 GCA_037179515.1 Halocaridina rubra | reverse complement strand
TGGTCAAGACTAGAGCTACTGGAAGCACGTCCTCACTGGATGAACCCATATATATACATACATATGTGTATATATCTATATATATATATATATATATATATATATATATATATATATATATATATATATATATATATATATATATACACACACACACACATACACACACACATATATATATATATATATATATATATATATATATATATATATATATATATATATATATATATATATATATATATATATATATATACACACACACACACACACACACACACACACACTGCGGGAGATAAAGAAGATAATGACAGCAGATCAGGGGATGGGGCCTCATTAAGATTATTATACACAAATGCTGATGGATTAGCTGGTAAGGCAGTAGAATTAAAAGATAGGATTCACAACAGTAAGGCAGATATAGTAGCAATTACAGAGACTAAGTTGAGTGAGGACATAAACAGTGTCACAGTTTTTCCTAAGGGCTTCAGAATACTAAGGGTCGAAAGATCTGAGAGGACTGGTGGAGGGATAGCACTGCTCATAAGTGAGAGGATTCAAGTTGAAGAAATAAACTTGGCTATAGAAAGTGAGTTCAGGGAATTTCTTGTTGCTCGCATAAATACTGGGTCAGAGAGCATTATAATAACTGTTGTATACAACCCACCAAGGAACCAAAATAGGCTTGAAATTTATGAGGAAAGTCATATAGGTACGATTGAAGTCATAAACTCAGTTGTTAACATGGCGCGGGAGAAAAAATGTAGGATTTTGATTATGGGAGACTTTAATCATAAAGAGATAGATTGGATAAATCTTGACCCACACAGTGGTGAGGACTCATTTGGGGCAAGATTCCTAGATTGCGTACAAGGGAATTTCCTACACCAACATGTAATGGAACCAACAAGAGCCAGGGGTGGGGATGAGCCATCACTACTTGATCTAGTGTTCACAGATAATGTGTTGGATATTGAAAATATTGAGTATGAACCACCAATTGGAAAGAGTGACCACTGTGTGTTGTTGATGGAGTATATCACTGAAGACATTCTTCCTGAGAGTAGAGGCACTGAGGACATGAGGAGGAACTATCCGAAAGGAGATTACATCAAAATGAATGAGCTTTTTGCAGTTATTGACTGGAGAACCTTATTTTACAACAAATCTGTACAAGAAATGTATGACATCTTTTGTGAGAAATATGGGAAGATAGTAGATTGCTGCATACCTGTCACCAAAGTAGGTGTAATTCATGCCAGAGAGAAATGGTTCGATAATGGGTGTAAAAGAGCTAAGGAGTGGAGAGACAAATGCTGGAAAAGGCATAGGAGGAGAAAAAACATAAATGCCTGGCAAACCTACAAAAGAGCAAGAAATGACTACCTAAGTAAAAGGAGAGAGGCAGAGAGAGATTATGAGAGGGACATCACCAGGAAGGCTAAAGAAAATCCCAAGCTTTTCCACAGCTTTATCAGAGGAAAACTGAAGGTAAAAGAACAGGTTTTAAGGCTAAAGAGAGCGGATGGAAGCATCACTGAGACGGACGAAGAGATCTGCAAAGAATTGAACAAGGAGTTTCAGTCAGTATTTACAGTAGAAAATACCCCACCCCCTCAGATTGCAGTGATAGAAGCTCAAGGGCCGGTATTAGAGAACATCAACCTTACAGCCACAGAGGTATGCAAGGCGCTGACGGATTTAGATGTTCATAAAGCTACAGGTCCTGATGACATATCCCCTCATGTGCTTAAAAAATGCACAAACACAATATCAGTGGCACTAAGTATCATATTTAAGGAGTCACTGGAGTCGGGGGAGATTCCAAGATGCTGGAAACAAGCAAATGTGATACCTATCTTCAAAAAGGGAAGGAGGGATACGGCTCTGAACTATAGACCAGTTTCCTTAACCAGCATAGTTTGCAAAGTTATGGAGAAACTACTAAGGAAACATATCTCTCTTCACTTGGAATCCTTCAACTTTTTGTCAGTGAGGCAACATGGCTTCAGAGAAGGAAGATCAACAGTAACAAACTTATTAGAATTTTATGATGAGGTAAGCCAAATCTTACAGGAAAGAGAGGGCTGGGCAGATTGCATATTCCTAGACTTCCAGAAAGCGATTGACACTGTTCCACATGGGAGACTTATTAGGAAGCTGCAATCAATGGCTAGAATAGGTGGAAATGTCTTGGAATGGATAAAAACTTACTTAGAAGGAAGGGAACAGAGGGTTAGAGTAAGACACTCAGTGTCTGAATGGAGAAGAGTTAGTAGTGGAGTTCCACAGGGTTCAGTTTTAGGGCCACTTTTGTTCCTTGTATATGTAAATGACCTACCAGAGTCTGTAAATTCATTCATGAATATGTTTGCAGATGATGCAAAGATTGTGAAGAAAGTAAAAAACGAGAACAATGGTAGAGAACTTCAGGAGGATCTAAATAATCTGCATGAGTGGTCAGAAAAGTGGCTAATGAAATTCAATACCTCAAAATGTAAGGTAATGAGAATGGGTACAAGTGCAAGAAGGCCCAAGCTTGACTACTCGGTGGCTGGAGTACAACTTCAAGAGACAGAATATGAGAGAGATCTAGGAGTAAACATACTGGCAGATTTGTCTCCAGAAATACATATAAATGGCGTAGTAAGGGCAGCATATGCATTCTTATCAAATGTAAGGGTAGCCTTCAGGCACATGGACAAGGAAATGTTCAGAAATATTTATGTAACCTATGTGAGGCCAAAACTCGAATATGCAGCCCCTTTTGGAATCCGCACTTGAAAAAGCACATAGCTAAGCTTGAAAAAGTTCAAAGACATGCCACGAAACTGGTGCCAGAAATACGCAATCTCGGTTATGATGAGAGGCTGAGGGAATTAGACTTGCCATCACTCGAAGCTAGAAGAGTAAGGGGGGATATGGTGACAGTCTTTAAATTCCTTCATGGTTATGATAGAGTGGATAGGGATCGATATTTTGATATGGCTGGCTCTAGAACTAGAGGTCATAGTTTGAAGCTTCGTAAGAAAACTTCTTTGCAGGATGTAAGGAAATACTTTTTCAGTGTAAGAGTAGTTGATAATTGGAATTGGCTAAGCGAGGAGGTAGTTAATGCTATCCCAATCCATAGTTTTAAGGACAGGTATGATAAGTATCACTAAGTCTAAAAATGGAACCGATCAGGAGACGGGAAGATACGAGCTTTGGGCTCTTTCCCGTAAACACAATTAGGTAATCACACACGGAGATAGGGCGATATGGAGATGATGGGTACGCTGTGCCGAACCTTGATGAGAGAGGTAGATAGAAGAAACCATAAGTATATATTTAAGCCTTCGGCATTCGTATTCCCAATGTTTCGTAATAGGAGACTATATGGATAAGGAACAAAAAAGTTGGTAATCCCACCCTCCCTAAGGATATTCAGGGAATGATGAAAACCCTGGTGCTTCCTTTTTTTGATCAGTTGTGTCCATTCTGCTTGTTGAAGACTAAAAACAAGAAAAAGAAGATGATATTGATGATGATGATGAAGAAGAAAAAAGAAAGAGAAAGAGGAAGAAGCAAAGGGAGAGAAAGAAGAAGAAGAACTTATCACTGAATGAAAAAGAAGCATAATATGAAGAAGAGCAAGACGAAAGAAATCCAGAATAGAAAGAAGAAGAAGAAGAAGAAGAAGAAGAAGAAGAAGAAGAAGAAGAAGAAGAAGAAGAAGAAGAAGAGAAGAAGAAGAAGAAGAAGAAGAAGAAGAAGAAATACAGCAAGAACAACAATAACAACCATATTTTCTTTCTGTACTAGCCTGCTGGCTAGTACAGTGGTAACGCGCTGGCTTCGCATTCACGAGGTCGAAAGATCGGTCCCCGTCCAAGACCGAGAGTTTATGCTGTTTACTGGCAGGAACTGCTGTGGTTGGTCACCACAGTGGGGGGTTGGGGCTTGTCCCGGCTGACGAATACCCATTGTAATGTAATGGAAATAAACGATTATTATTATTATTATTATTATCATCCTATAAGCAATGCCAATAAATTGATTTGGGGTAGGATAGAGGCCCTGCCTTTGAATCGGCGCACCAGGGATATTGTATATGTACCTTACGTGACTAGAGGTTATAATTCACACACACACACACATACACACACCCAAAAACATGCACACATACGTACATACTTTGCTTGTATGCCTTGTGGGGTCATAACATAGCATTATATCTAAGGAAAGGTCGCCTTTATCTTCTTCGATTAAGTAATACAGTAAACAATTTTCGTCTCGATAATGAGGGAGAGAGGAGAGAGAGAGAGAGAGAGAGAGAGAGAGAGAGAGAGAGGAGAGAGAGAGGAGAGAGAGAGAGAGAGAGAGAGGAGAGAGAGAGAGAGATATATAACAATAATAATAATAATAATAATAATAATAATAATAATAATAATAATAATAATAATAATAATAATAATAATAATAATAATAATAATTTATTTCCAATAATACATTGGTTATTCTTACAGAAATTTTAATATATACAGACTATAAGGTAAAAGCAGACGCTAGCTGAGACAACCATCAATAGATATTCATTAGTAAGATTCCATTATACTATCGTTACCTTAAATTTCAATATAGCAACTTAAGATAGATATAAAACTACACTCTAATACAAACAAATACATACTAGTGAACAGTCATTATAATAAACGAAAAGGAACTGCATAAAACTAAGACATTAAGACTTAAAGCAAGATCAACTCATTTAAGATTCAAAATAATAGTTTGAATCTTAATTATTATTAACAATAATTAATAATACTTAAAGCTAATGATTCTATCACCATTAAACGGGTATCGGGTTCCAACGAGTCTTTAATTCTATTTAAATATATGAGAGTTCCCATCACTTTTTTATATACTTCATCAATATATTTATCAAAAGTAACGTACTGATCAAAATAAACACCCAAAGAGAGAGAGAGAGAGAGAGAGAGAGAGGAGAGAGAGAGAGAGAGAGAGAGAGAGAGAGAGAGAGAGAGAGAGAGAGAGAGAGAGAGAGAGAGAGAGAGAGTGTAATTTTGCATATAATAGTTTTGTTGACCTTTTATTCCCGACAGGTGCTTTAGTGCAGGAAGAAAATGAGGTTCCTAATATATATATATATATATATATATATATATATATATATATATATATATATATATATATATATATATTATATATATATATATATATATATATATATATATATATATATATATAGAGAGAGAGAGAGAGAGAGAGAGAGTTAAATGTTAATTGCCAACTTCAAATGCATTTTTCAGGCGATACTTTATAAATTCCTTAATAGTTGTCTAATTAAGCCTCTCTCTCTCTCTCTCTCTCTCTCTCTCTCTCTCTCTCTCTCTCTCTCTCTCTCTCTCTCTCTCTCTCTCTCTCTCTCTCTCTCTCTCTCTCTTTCGAGTAGTGTGGACTGATTCCTACACTACATAACCAGGTCAATCATATCACTGGAGTTAAGTCAAGGCATTAGGGGTGTTTCTGGAAGGAAAATTTCGCTTAAAACTCAATTTAAAGTGGGTCTGATTGGGCGTTTGGTTGTGGAACGAGTAAGAGAAGAAAAGAGTAAAAGACAGATCTGTTAATATTGAGTGCTACAAAGTTGAAGTGGAAAAGTCTCCTGGTCCATAAATGTGTGCTTTGACTCGGCCAGTTCCCCATTAAAGGAGGAATGAAAAACCGAATCGTTTTATTACCGTAAATATCACTCTTACGACACTTTAGATGAATGAAAGCATGAAATATATTAAAGTCATACGAAGAATCCAAAAAAGATAAAAAATTCTAGTGGATATTGTTCTAGTATGAAATTATGTGGGTTTTGTCCAAGTTAGGAGTTGAGATACCTCTGCCTCCGGTAGTTCATTCTCTCTTTCTCTTTTACTTCGTTTTTTCTTCCTATACGGGGGAGGGGGGTGAAGAGGAAGTTTCCCTTTTGTCATACAAATCAACTAAAAGAGCCAGATCTAAGAGGCTAAGAAATCCCTTTTCATATGTTCCTCCCAGGAATCAAGGCATACGATGGGATTCTGGAAGGAAAACTGCAACCAGAATCATGTTGATGGGTTCATACTTGTGCTCTGACTAGATCAATCCTTTTTAAATATGACTGATTCATACAAGAAAAAAATAGTTCAGTGCTATGAATTTATGACCACCGGCCTTGATAAATAAATAAATATGTAAATAAAAATGAATACATTCATACATAAATGCCATAAATTATAAATTTTAAAAATATGCTCTGATAATATATGATAATGACAGTAATATATTATGTTAATTATCTTTGCTGGTAATTTATTCCTGGGAGAGCTGCATATAATAATAAAAAAAAAATATTCTGCCATGCGTTCATTATCGAAAAACAGATACGAGGTAAAAATAAAAATAAATTTGGACGTATGAAAGGAAAATATAGAGAAAACTGAGAAAGGAATATATCTGCGATGATGATGATGAAATATATATATATATATATATATATATATATATATATATATATATATATATATATATATATATATATATATATATATATATATATATATATATATATATATATATATATATATATATATATATATATATATATAGTATATATATATATATATATATATATATGTAATTAACACTGAACTGTTAACATACAGTCTAAAATGGTAGGAAAAGCCCATTAAATAAAACAACGATATATATATATATATATATATATATATATATATATATATATATATATATATATATATATATATATATATAAAGTACTTATTAATTTCGTGACCTTGACTGGTCACCTTCTCAAAGTACTTTGAGAAGGTGACCAGTTAAGGTCACGATATTAATAAGTACTTTAAATATTTATAAATATATATATATATATATATATATATATATATATATATATATATATATATATATATATATATATATATATATATATATATATATATATATATATATATATATATATATATATATATATATATATATATATATATATATATATGTATTCGTTGTTTTATTTAATGGGCTTTTCCTACCATGTATATATATATATATATATATATATATATATATATATATATATATATATATATATATATATATATATATATATATATATATATATATATATATATATATATATATATATATATATATATATATATATATGTATTCGTTATTTTATTTAATATATATATATATATATATATATATATATATATATATATATATATATATATAACACACACGAAAAGACACTGACTGTCATATGTATTCTTGCGAGCTATAAGCGATTAAAAGGGATAAAGTTAATCGCATACTTCAGGAGAAGCATAGCTTATATTTTTATTATTATTATTATTATTATTATTATTATTATTATTATTATTATTATTATTATTATTATTATTATCATTATTATTATTATTATTATTATTATTATTATTATTATTATTATTATTATTATTATTATCTATTATTATTATTATTATTATTATTATTATTATTATTGTTATCATTATTATTATTATCATTAATATTATTATTATCATTATTATTATTATTATTATTATTATTATTATTATTATTATTATTATTATTATTATTATTATTATTATTATTATCATCACGTACTTTCTATTTACCCTAACAAGTGCGTGGCTCTTCTAATAATTCTTAGGCCGCTTTCACACTAAAGTGGCACGTCGCATGCCACGTAGCACGCTAGTTGAAAACGAACATCTGGAAATATATGAAACCTTTCACACAGAAGCGGCCTTAAGATTCGACCAAATTTCTCGATTAAACCCATTTATTTCATTATCCTTTTTCTTTTTTTTTCCATTTATTTTTTGTGTCTTTGGTTCAAATCCCGTCACATTAAGAGAGGTCTTTCAGCAGTCGAAGCTGAAGTACTCTTTTGACTCTTTGACCAGCTTCCTCTTCTTAATGAGGATTCTTTTCAGTTCTGAAAGAAGAAGAAGAAAAGGAGGAGCAGGACAGGGTGGAGGAAGAGGAAGCGGAGGAGGAGGGGAGGACGTAAATGTTCTCTGGAAGAGAGGAATAGGAGGCATTTGAGTAAAAGAAATAGTATAATAATAATATATAATAATAATAAGACTTTATTTCCAACGTACATTGGGTATTCAAATATGGGTGTACTATTAAAATTTACAAGTAAAATCTTCCTTTAAGAGTAACTTCTTAAGATTATATTTAAAAGTATACACTGAACCAGCATTTTTTAGTTCTCTGGGAAGCTGATTATATAAATGAGGTCCACGAATGTTTATATCTCTTGAGCCAATATCAGTTTTAGACCTTCGTACTAATAAATCTTCCCCTTGACGGGTAGTTAACCCGGTAACTGAGCTTACTGTAGAAAAATTATACAAGCAATCAGGAATATTGTTTCTTAGTATATTAAAAACAAAGGTACATATATCAAAAACATTTATCTCTAATCTTTATCCATTCTAGATCTTTTAAAACAGGAGAGATGTGCTCGTATTTTCTTACATTGCCAACAGCCACTCGTGCTGCTAAGTTTTGTAACTTTTGTATTCTTTGTAATTGAGTCTTATTTGTACATCCCCAAACTTTGAGACAGTAATTAATTAAACTCATAGCTAAGGACTGGACAATTATTATACGAGTTGATGTTTCAAATGAGTCTTTTACCCTATTTAGATATATTAGAGTACCCATTACTTTTTTATAAATTTCATCTATATGCATTTCAAAATTCATGTAACGGTCAACATAGACACCTAGGTTCTTTACCGAGTTCATTGGCTTAATGATATTACCGTTAAAATTTATATGAAGATTGTCATCAACTTCTGATAATAATTGTCTGGATCCGATAAGAATAGATTGGGTTTTAGTTTCATTAAGTAACAGACCATTTTTTAGAAAGTAACGTTTAGCCATATACAAAATTTCTTCTGCTCTACGAATAATATTTTCTAAATCATTAATTTCTCCTTCAATTAAGATTTGAGTATCGTCAGCATATTGAATGACATAACAGTTAGGTAAATATTTTACTAGATCGTTTACATATATTAGAAAAAGTATAGGTCCTAGGATCGATCCCTGAGGGACCCCAAACAATACCTTCTTGCGACTTGAAACTACATCTTTTATTCTGACTGACTGGTAGCGGCTTTTTAAATAGTTCTCGAACCAGCTTGGGTCAATGTTCATTTTTTTGCATTTTTCTAATAAGATGGTATGGTGTACGCTATCAAAAGCTTTAGAAAGATCGAGTAGTAGTAGCAATGATATTTTCTTATTATCTATATTTTTGTATATTTCATCTGATATTTTCAATAAGGCAGTTTCAGTTGATAATTTTGGCCTGAAACCGTGTTGACTTTTTGCAATAAGTTTATTTTTTTCAAGAAACTCACTTAACTGATTTGCAACAATCTTTTCAAGTATCTTTGATAAAATTGGTAGTAAAGAGATTGGTCTATAGTTAGAGACGTCGTCAGGATTTCCATTTTTAAAACCAGGAATTACATGGGGATTTTTCCATAAATCTGGGTAAATATTGGTAACTAGTATGATTATTGTGAGGAGATGAATCGAAGGGAGGAGGAGGTGGTGGAGGAAAAGAAATAGGAGGAGGAGAAAAAAGAAGATGGAGAAGAAGGAGAGCACGAAGATGAAGAATAAGAAGGAGGAGGAAGAAGAAGAGGAGGGGGAGTAGGAGAAGGAGGAGAAAGAGAGGAAAAGCAAGAAGGAAAAGGAAGAGAGGAGGATGAGGTAGCGGAAAAGAAGGGAAATAAATTGATCACTGGGAGAAGAAGAAGAAGAAGAAGAAGAAGAAGAAGAAGAAGAAGAAGAAGAAGAAGAAGAAGAAGAAGAAGAAGAAGAAGAAGAAGAAGAAGAAGAAGAGGGGGGGGGGTACTGAATATATATACCATTTTTTTTTGTAAGCTATCATGAACAGCTAAGGCTTCATTACATCTAAATGAGCATTGTTGTCTTTTTAAGTATCTTTCCTATTATACTATCTGTGTGTGTGTGTGTGTGTGTGTGTGTGTGTGTGTGTGTGTGTGTGTGTGTCTTTTTAAGTGTCTCTCCTATTATACTATCTGTGTGTGTATTTGTGTGTGTGTGTGTGTGTGTGTGTGTCTGTCTGTCTGTCTGTCTGTCCGTCTGTCTGTCTGTGTCTCTCTCCCCCTCTTGCACACATCAATGAAAGTTTTTTTTTTTCTAATGTGGAAGATATTTACCAGAAAGGGCAAGATAATATGAAGAGCTTCAGGTCTCTTTCAATTACATTTCCTTTTGAAAACTGAAGATGTTTAACGGAAGCCATTTTTATAGATAATCTTTTTATATTTACATTAATCCCTCATTTAGTTATAGCATAAGGTCTTTTTCAGAATTTTTTTTAATTAAAGGTTCTATTGAACGTTCTGTGATCACTATTATGAATGAAGTTCACAAATCTATCCTTTTCATAATATGAGTTTTTCACTGATAATTCTATTAAACGTTTTATATGTTAAGTATGATGAAAGAAGTTTACAAATTTATCCATCTCTTGATATATGTTTTTTTGTTGAGGCTGTTTTTAAACATTATGTTTAGTATGATGACTGAGGTTTACAAAGCTTAAAAAGTTTATTGAAATTCCATGGCGATGTGTTATTACTCTCAATAAGTCGAAGACGACATTTCACGATCGCTAGTAACCATGAACCGATAAGAATCTGACACAACACGGGAGGATGCCATTTCCTGTCAACACTTGGCATCATCGAGTGCCATAATGACCCCATATTGTTTCTTAATGAAAGGTTATGACTGACCGGATTCATCATATGGGTCGATTTCTGTAAACACGTGACATCACCAAACGTCGTCTTTTGACAGGTGAAAGCATAATGCCATGTTAATTTTGAATCACTGATTTAGAGTGATCGGGGTTCATGGCCTCCACCGATTTCTGTAAGCACGCGAGACAGTCCAGAACATCTTCTGACAGAATGAGGCACATGTTTCAGATTTACCAGTTCAGAGTTAGTTGGAGTTCAGTGCCTAATCAGATTTTTTTCAACAAATGAGAGTGCCGAGTGCCATCTGTTGTTAGATGGAAGCGTAACGACATTGTTGTGCCAGACTCGTTGGTTCAAGTTGACCGCGGTTCATGAGCTGTGCCAATTTATGTCAACACGCGGCACTGCCAAGTTCCTGCTTTTGTTAGACGAAATCATAATGACACTGTTGTGCCGAATCTAGGTAAAAAAAATCGCAGGTAAAAAAAAATAAAAAAAGGGTCACATGAATAAAACTCTAACCTAATCTACTCAACCTAACCTAACCTGTAAATTTTTACCTGTAAAATTTTTCCCATAGCTATTACCCCCCAAAGGTTGTGCCAGACTCACTAGTTTAGGGTGACCGGGGTTCATAAGCTGTGCCAATTTCTGTCAAAATGTGACATTACCGAGAGCCATCTTTTATATAGAACGAAGAATAAAATTATTGTTATTTTGGATTACTGGGTGATGTTGACAAGGGTTTATTGGCTGTGTCGATTTCTGTCAACATGTGACACATCTCGAGCGCCATCTTTTTGACAAAAAGAAGCATAAGAATACTACGTTTTCTTAGCCTCGCTGTTCTCATATTGTTTGGGAATGGTAATATTATCTTAGACAATAACATATGTAAGAACCAATAAAAATGCATATATATCAATTACCCATTTCTTTATCCTAACAACTGGTGATGCTGTTTTTTTCACTCTTCTAAATGCGTGTATATAAATATCTTTTGAGAAACACAGGCTTTGGTATCAAATTACTGACGTTGTTATGACAACGAGACGTTGTACAGACCACTTGAAAATTGAATTCAGGAACTCTTGGGTACGATCTCTCTCTCTCTCTCTCTCTCTCTCTCTCTCTCTCTCTCTCTCTCTCTCTCTCTCTCTCTCTCTCTCTCTCTCTCTCTGTTTTATTTATTCAGATAACTGTATATGGGGACGTGAACATGGGCACTCCCAGTGATATTGCAGTTGTTAAACATAACAATCTATTTGGTTATGTATAAATATATTCTCTCTCTCTCTCTCTCTCTCTCTCTCTCTCTCTCTCTCTCTCTCTCTCTCTCTCTCTCTATATATATATATATATATATATATATATATATATATATATTATATATATATATATATATATATATATATATATAATGTATGTATATATATTATATATATATATATATATATTTATATATATATATATATATTATATATATATATATATATATATATATAGATGTGTATCTTAAGTGTGTTCGTGTGTGTGTGTGTGTGTGTGTGTGTGTTCGCGCTTCCAACAGATTCACACTTGCATCAATAAACAGAGTAAAACCGAGTGCCAGCGACAAGATATGAGTGCAACATATGTTAAAGAGCTATTACTCGGAGGTCATACTCTTATACGCACGAGTTGCCCTCGCTGACTGTTTTTTTTTTTTTTTTTTTTTTATTTATTCAGATAACTGTACATGGGGACATGTGCACATGGGCACTCCCAGTCATATTGTAGTTGATAACATTACAATCTATGTGGTTATGTAAAAATAACATACTAATAGAATTTGCAATTAATTTAAAATATCATAATTAATAATAAATAATTAAATGCAATTAATTTAAAATATCATAATTAATAATAAAATATAGTGTAATAATTGAAGAGTACTTGAAGAGTAATCATTGTGACAATATTTTCAATAGCCCTTGTTGAGTGCTATCATTTAAATTCCGTACTACTGCAGACAATTTGAAGCAGATATAGAATAACAATTTTCAGGTTAGAATAATAAGTAGGTACATACATATATATATACACACACATACATACACACACACATATATATATATATATATATATATATATATATATATATATATATATATATATATATATATATATATATATATATATATATATATATATATATACATGCATGCATTAATTAGATGAGCAATAGAAACACCACTGGGGCTTCATAGCCATACATATCAAGGAGAGAGAGAGAGAGAGAGAGAGCTGACTGTCTCAGCCTACTTGAAGAGGCAGCTGAGGGCGACACACCATACATGCTAGGGTCTTTGAAATTCTGATTTTGCTCTTTTTTTATGATAATAGTGATAATGATGATGATGATGATGATGAGAAAGTAAAAATAATTGTGATGATGATAGGTAAAATAATGACGATGATGATGATAACAGTAATAATGGTAATAATAGTAATCAGAGTAATGAAACTAGAGTATTAATAATTAAATAATATATAAGTAGCGATACTACTACTACTGCTACTACTACTTCCAATAATAATAATAATAATAATAATAATAATAATAATAATAATAATAATAATAATAATAATAATAATAATAATAATAATACATATATACATACATACATACATAGACATAAGCCTCATTCCCCCTTGTAAGGGGGGTTGCCGAGCCAAGAAATGCGCATTCACCACGATCCACATACACACCTCAACCACTCCTCTCAGCTCCTTGGGGATTGAGGGTTGCCACGTCGCCCCCCCATTCCACCCTGCTTGGGCCACCCACAAGGTAGGTGGGCAAGGGTATTCTACAATGAGAACCGACAGCCGCAGCTGGTTTACCCCCACCGCTTCATCAAATGGCAACTCCCCTCACACCCGTCCACCACAGTTCACTGAGCTAGCAGGTGCGAGCAATCCCTTTGGGCCGCGTCACATATGCACAATCTTCCTCCACTCATCCCTATCTCCTGCACGCACTCTTCCCTGTTCCACTGACATTCCCCATGCATTCAGTGCTCTTTTCACGCCATCCATCCATCTCATTCTATGTCTCCCTCTTATCCTAACTCCAATCACTTCTGCACTCCACACTCTCTTCACTAATCGTTCATTACTCATCCTTTCCATGTGTCCAAACCATCTCAACACTTTCTGATCTAACCTATCCGACAGCTTCACTCTAACACCCGCTCTCTGCCTGACATCCTCATTTCTTACTCTATCTATTCTAGATACACCAATCATACCTCTAAAACACCTCATCTCCATTACATTCAACTTGTTTCTTTCATCCTCTCTTGCATTCCAAGAATCTGCTCCATACAATGTTGTTCGCACAATCACACCTTCATATATCCTTCTCTTTGCATTCATTCCCAAATATCTGTCTCTCATTACACTTTTCAATCCACCTAGACATTTACTAGCTTCCATCACTCCGTGATTTACCTCCATATCCACTCGTCCACTCCTTGATACATGTGACCCCAGATACTTAAAACTCTCAACTTCCTCAAGCAACTCCCCATTCACTCCTACATTCATTCTAACATTAACACTCCTCGTGCATCTCATGACTTTACTTTTACCAATATTCATGCACAACTTAATTCTTTCACACACACTAATAGACTCAGTCACCAAATTATTCAATTAATTTTCAGTATCAGCCGCCAGTACAGTATCATCCACAAATCGCAACTGACTCAATTTCCACAACCTTCCCTCCTTATCCACTAGTTCCAAGCCTCTGTCTAATACTCTTTCATTTACTTCCCTTACCACTCCATCCATATACACATTGAAAAACCATGGCGACATTACACAACCTTGACGTAACCCAACATTCATCTCAAACAAATCACTCGTATCATTCTCAACTCTCACGCATGCTCTACTATTCATGTAAAAACTCTTCACTGCATTCAACAAGCTTCCACTTATTCCATACAGTTGCAACACCCTCCACAACCCCTCTCTCTCTACCCTGTCATATGCTTTCTCTAAATCCATAAAGGCCCAAAAAGTGTCCCTACCTTTCTCCAAGAACTTCTCACACAACTGTCTTACCGCAAACACCTGATCCACACATCCTCTTCCTTTCCTGAACCCACAATGTTCTTCACCAATCAATCTCTCAGTACCTTTCCTAATTCTCTTGATTAACACTCTTCCATACACCTAACCAACTACACTCAACAAACTAATTCCCCTAAAACTATTACACTCATACTTATCTCCCTTCCCTATGTAGAGTGGAACTACACATGCACTCCTCCAATCAACTGGGACCCTCCCTTTCCTGAAACATACATTCAACAACCTAACCATCCATTCTACTAATACCTCCCCACCTTTCGACAAGCATTCAGCATGACACCCATCTATCCTTGGTGCTTTACCTGCTTTCGTTGCTCTCAATGCTAAATATACCTCCTCTTTTGTTATTTCTCTATCATTCTCATCGCCTAACATTGGCATTCTCGATTTGGTTTCACAACCACAATCTCTGCCTCTCTATCATCTTCCTCAATTAGCAGGTTCTTGAAATATTCAGCCCATCTCTCTCTCACCTTTATTTCATCCACTAGCAATATCCCATCTGCTCCTTTCACTCTCTCCTCCCTACCACATTCACCTTTCCTCACTCTTTTCACTTCCTTCCAAAACATCTTTTTATTCCTTTCAAAATTCTCAGACAAGCATCTGCCCCACTTTACATCTGCTTTGCTCTTTGCCTCCCTCACCACGTGCTTTGCTAACCTCCTCTTTTCACAATACCTTTAATACGTCTCTACATTACCTATCTGCAACCATACCTTGTAAGCCTGCTTCTTTTCAGCCACTACTGTACTCACCTGCTCATTCCACCATTCACTACCTTTCCTTTTACTTCCACCAGCTAGTCTCCTTCCACACACTGCCTCAGCACACTTCATAACCTCCTCCTTGAAACAGCCCCATTCTTCTTCCACTCCCGCCTCCACTTTCTCTTTCACTACATTCCACACATTTCTCACATTAGCCTTATACTCACAGTCTTTCTCTTTCTTATACAATTCATTCACTTTTAGCACCTCCCTTCTTCTCTCACTTCTCCTCTTTCTCCACTTTTCTCCCACTCTCACTCTACTTTCACAAGATAAGATCAATACATTAAATTCTCTCACAGGAAAGAACAGCAGTCCGTCAGTTAATATAAATTTGGATGAGGAATATAACAATTTTGTCATGACTCTTAAGAATAGTCAGAGAGACTATATTCCCATGAAACATTGCAGATCAAGAAAAAATGACCCTAAATGGATGAACAATAGAATAAAGAATCTTATAGGTATTAAAAGAGGAATATACAGGAAACTAAAAAGAGGTGAAGAGCAGGTGAGGCAGCAATATATACAGTTAAACAGGGAAGTTAAAAAGATAGTTAGAGAGTCGAAAAGAAAATACGAAGTTAGAATAGCAGGAGAAGCTAAAGAAAATCCTAAAGGGTTTTATCAATATTATCAAACAAAATTTAAGGAAAAAGTTGGACCAATTGAAGTAGCCAATGGCCATATCACAGATGACGATAAAGTGATGTGTACATGTTTAAATGATTATTTCTTATCTGTATTTACCAATGAAAACTTGGAAAATATTCCGGAAGTAGAATCCATTTAAAGAGACAGTCCCGATAATATACTTAGTTCAATAAATATTACGAGAGAGGAGGTAATAAAAGAAATAGATAAATTAAAGGCTCATAAATCTCCGGGATCTGATGGAATATATGCTAGAATATTAAAGGAATGCAAGGAAGAGCTTAGTTGTCCTCTAACTGCATTATTTAATAATTCAATAAAATTAGGATCGGTACCCATGGAGTGGAAATTGGCAGATGTGGTACCAATATTTAAAAAAGGAGAACGTGTTAAAAAGAATAATTATAGGCCGGTAAGTTTAACGTCAACAGTGGGTAAGATTCTAGAATCCACAATTGCAAATAAAATAAGGGCACATCTAGAATTACACAGACTGATAAAACTTTCACAACACGGGTTTCTTAAGGGTTTTTCGTGCCTTACAAACTTACTGTCATTTTATTCAGAAGTTTACAAGGCAGTAGATTGTGGCAAAGAATATGATACAATATATCTAGATTTTAGCAAAGCTTTTGATAGAGTTCCTCACAAAAGATTAGTTAAAAAGCTGGAAGCTCATGGTATAGGAGGAGCTGTGCTCAGATGGATCAAACAATGGTTAAACGACAGAAAACAGAGGGTTTGCATAAATGGAGAGAAATCAGAGTGGGGCTCGGTTACTAGCGGGGTACCACAAGGCTCGGTACTGGGTCCCCTATTATTCATCGTATATCTAAATGATCTGGATTCGGATATCAGTAGTAACCTAAGTAAATTCGCAGACGACACTAAAATAGGTAGAACTATAAATGGAAAAGAAGACATTCATGCTTTACAGGAAGATCTAAATAGATTATCTGAATGATCGGACAAATGGCAAATGGAATTTAATGTTGAAAAATGTAAAGTAGTTAAAATGGGTACTATAAAAGACAATACTAGTGATAAGCTAAATAACCATGAAATCATGAGTTCTCAGTGTGAAAGGGATTTGGGAGTTCTTGTGAGTAGTAGTCTTAAGCCAAGAGAGCAATGCACAGCAGTCAGAAATAAAGCAAACAGTTTTTAGGATTTATCTCAAGAAGCGTTAGCAATAGGACGGAAAAAGTTATTTTGCAGCTCTATCTTGCATTAGTTAGGCCCCATTTAGATTATGCTGTGCAATTCTGGTCACCCTATTATAGAATGGAAATTGAATCCTTGGAGAGAGTGCAGCGAAGAATGACCAAGATGATACACAATATCAGAAATCTACTATATGAGGACAGATTAAAAAAACCTAATCTACATTCTCTAGAGAGGCGAAGAGTTAGGGGGGATATGATTGAAGAGTATAAATGGTTTAAAGGATTTAACAAGGGAGATATTAATAAAGTTTTAAAAATTCATGATCAAACCAGAACTCGTAATAATGGATTTAAGCTTGATAAATTTAGGTTCAGAAGGGATATTGGTAAAAATTGGTTTGGTAATAGAGTAGCAGATGCATGGAACAAGCTTCCTAGTATGATAGTAAATGCCAATACCTTAGACACCTTCAAATGTAGATTAGATAGACATATGACAGAGGTAGGGTGGGTATGAATAGGTTAGTGCTTATTAGAAAAATCATAAAAAGAAAAATAGAATAAATAAGTAGAGTAGAATAGAATAGGTTAGACAGGCTGAAAATACAATTCAAAAATGGAGCTGCCTCGTGTGTGCCAGTAGGCATGTTGCAGTGTCCTCTATTCTCATGTTATGTTCTTACTTTCCACTAAATAATGGTCAGATATTCCACCACTAGCTCCTCTCAGTACATTCACATCCAATACTCTTCCAATCACCCTCCTGTTCACCACAACATAATCCATTAATGCTCTGTCAACTACTCTTCCATTATTCACTCTGACCCATGTATACTTGTGCACATCCTTCTTTTTAAGTACAGTATTAGAAACCAACATCTCTCTCTCAATACACATTTCTATCATTTTCTCTCCATTCTCATTCCTACCAGGTACTCCATACTTCCCAATTACACCATCCACTGGCTCATTCCCTACTCTAGCATTTAAATATCCCATCAACACCACATTCACATTCATTCCCAAGTCTTCCAAACACTAGTTCAATTTCATCCAAAATTCTTCTCTTTCTACCTCACTTCTTTCACTGCCAGGGCCATATGCACTCACAAACGCCCAAGCCTCGCATCCCAGCCTCATTTTAGCCACTATTATTCGAGAAGATACTTCCTTCCATTCTACCACACACTTATTCAAATCTTCACTTAATAACAGAGTCACTCCCTCTCTTCCTCTCCCCCTCTCAACTCCAGACACCCTACCTATCACTCTCCCAAATGTCACCTCACCATTCCCTTGTATCTTAGTTTCGCTCAATGCAAGTACATCTATCTTTCTCTCCACAAACATATTCCCTATCACCTCCCTCTTACTTTCATTTACACCACAACCACGCACATTCAGAGACCCAATTATTAGGTTTCTGGCTGGATCTCTCCTGCCAGAATACCCCCACATCTTTTGGCTACTCGTAGGAAGTAAAATACAGGGGAGGGGATTCCCAGTCCCCCCGCTCCGCCCCGTTATAATAATAATAATAATAATAATAATAATAATAATAATAATAATAATAATAATAATAATGCTGTAATAATAATAATAATAATAATAATAATAATAATAATAATAATAATAATAATAATAATAATAATAATAATAATGTGTCCAGAAGAGAGCGCTCTCTCTCTCTCTCTCTCTCTCTCTCTCTCTCTCTCTCTCTCTCTCTCTCTCTATCTATCTATCTATCTATCTATATATATATATATATATATATATATATATATATATATATATATATATATATATATATATATATATATATATATATATATATATATATATATATATATATATATATATATATATATACATATATATATATATATATATATAATATATATATATATATATATATATATATATATATATATATATATATATATATATATATATATATATACAATATATATATATATATATATATATATATATATATATATATATATATATATATATATATATATATATATATACTATATATATATATATATATATATATATATATATATATCTATATATATATATATATATATATATATATTATATATATATATATATATATATATATATATATATATATATATATATATTGTCTCTCTTTCTCTAAACTTCTGCAGTTGGTGAAGCTGAGAGGGGAGAGGGTAATAGGGAGAGGAGGGGGGGGCGGAAGGGAGGTCAGTGAATGAGTGGGGGCTTGGTGGGGGTAAAAGAAGGGGGCCATGTATATAAAGCAGCGAGAAATAACTTTGTTTACATAACACATCCCTAATGGCTTTTACATCAGTGTTGGTCTTCAGGGGAAGGATTTAGAACTTTATTTTAGAAGGGCCGAAAGGCGTTTTTTCTTCCAATAATGATATTGGAGGGCGCGTTCTCTCTTCCTCTCCCAATAGAAAATCGAAGAGAAAATCTGTTCTTTGTGGCAGGAAGAAGTAGAGGTGAATGTGCCATGGCAGGAGCCCATCAGCATTCTGATATAAATCACCCTCTGGGTCGTAGATAGTCAAATTGAACGTCCCTCCCATTTCCAATACCATCACGGTGAACTTTATTACCCTCCTGCGTAGAGGCGGGAATGGCATCCACGTGGCTCCATCATAATACATTCTGCTCTGAAGATTCTGGAACGGTATTTTCTTTTCTTTTTTATCTGAAACTGTGATCATACTTCGGAGACAAAATATGAATGAAGTGGCCGACTTCATTTCGAATATATCATGTGAGGGAGTAAGGCTACGGATTACCTAGACTCAGGGGCATTTTACTCTTGTCATTAGATTTCTCGTCAGTGTCACATACGAAAACGGATAGAATGTCGAAACTAGTTGTGGTGGCAAAGCAGAAACAGCAGCAGCAACAGTAGTAGTAGTAGTAGTAGTAGTAGTAGTAGTGGTAGTAGTAGTAGTAGAGGTAATTATTTTTTACGACGCTCCTCCTGTTTTCTTGTGGGTCAACAGGAGCGTCCCAGAGGGATAGGTTCTATCCCCTACTCCATTTCTTCTATATATTGATTGTTTTTTACACCTAAATAAAAGTTTAGATTTTTTTTTTACAAAATTGATCTGATTTAGATTCTTTACATTTTTAATTTCTACTAACTCGAGGCATAGATAAGATAAAACAACTGGGAAACACGAAATAAGATCATGTCACCTTCCACAGAAATAATAACATGAATTTCTCTGTGTCCCCTACGAACAACAACAAAACTCTTAAAACATTATTAATAAAGACGCTGATTTTCATGTAGATTTCGGTATCATAACAGAAAATCTCTTGGAATAACTCATATTCATAATCGATAAAATTGGTTTCATAAAACTTTTTTTTTTAGCGGTGCGGAGGACTTAGATGCTAATCTCTTAGTCCATTAAACCTGTTTCATATATATATATATATATATATATATATATATATATATATATATATATATATATATATATATATATATATATATATATATATATATATATATATATATATATATAATCAAATAAACACATTAACTTATGTGAAAACATGAATCATATTTTACCCCTGACCGGGACGCAAACCTCAGACACATGGTTACTGTGCCAAGGCGCTACCAACTACACAACTGAAGGTCTAAAAGGGAACAAACCTTACAGCTTAAGTGCTATACTGGGGATGAACGAATTCTATCTAAATGCCTTTTTGTTCATATTACAGATTCGTTTTTCACATTTAATTCAAATCTCAGCTATATAGGCATCAATAATAATCTAATAAGCACAATAACATATGTGAAAACATGGATCATATTTTACTCTAACCTAAGGCTCATAATTAATGTGCCAAGGAGCTATCAACACAATAACTATGTCTTAGGTTCGAGCCTGATATCTGCGAGTTAAATCACACCGAAAGGCGACAGGAAGGGCATCAAACCTTAATCCCCAGTTCCAATATGTCTGAGTCTACCCATATTCGATTTAGAAAGGGGATTAATTGTGACGCATAAAACCGCATAAAATGTATAAGATATTATATACATTAATTCTAAATGTGTAAGAATAGACAGTTTTTACAATGAGCTATTGATCGCAGATCTAAATTTGGAATCACCACTTTTAAAAAACAAACAGAGAGAGAGAGAGAGAGAGAGAGAGAGAGAGAGAGAGAGAGAGAGAGAGAGAGAGAGAGAGAGAGAGAGAGAGAGAGAGAGAGAGAGAGAGAGAGAGAGAGAGAGAGAGAGAAATTCCAAATTTGGAACCACTATTTTTGAAATATACATAGACAGTGTGTGTGTGTGTGATTACCTAATTGTTATTACCTAATTGTGTTTACGGGAAAGAGCCCAAAACTCGTATCTACCCGTCTCCTGATCGGATCCCTCTTCTACTTAGTGATACTTATCATACCTGTCGTTAAAACTATGGATTGAGACAGCATTAACTACCTCCTCGCTTAGCCAATTCCAATTATCAATTACTATTACACTGAAAAAGTATTTCCTTACATCCTGCAAAGAAGTTTTCTTACGAAGCTTCAAACTATGACCTCTAGTTCTAGAGCCTGTCATATCAAAATATTGATCCCTATCCACTCTATCATAACCATGAAGGAATTTAAAGACTGTCACCATATCCCCCCTCACTCTTCTAGCTTCCAGTGATGGTAAGTCTAATTCCCTCAGCCTCTCATCATAACTGAGATTGCGTATTTCTGGCACCAGTTTCGTGGCATGTCTTTGAACTTTTTCAAGCTTAGCTATGTGCTTGTTCAAGTGCGGATTCCAAAAACGGGGCTGCATATTCAAGTTTTGGCCTCACATAGGTTACATAAATATTTCTGAACATTTCCTTGTCCATGTGCCTGAAGGCTACCCTTACATTTGATAAGAAGGCATATGCTTCCCTTACTATGCCATTTATATGTATTTCTGGAGACAAATCTGCCAGTATGTTTACTCCTAGATCTCTCTCATTTTCTGTCTCTTGAAGTTGTACTACAGCCACTGAGTAGTCAAGCTTGGGCCTTCTTGCACTTGTACCCATTCTCATTACCTTACTTTGAAGTATTGAATTTCATTAGCACTTTTCTGACCACTCATTGAGACTATTTAGATCCTCCTGAAGTTCTCTACTATTGTTCTCGTTTTTTACTTTCTTCACAATCTTTGCATCATCTGCAAACATATTCATGAATGAATAAACAGACTCTGGTAGGTCATTTACATATACAAGGAACAAAAGTGGCTCTAAAACTGAACCCTGTGGAACTCCACTACTAACTCTTCTCCATTCAGACACTGAGTGTCTTACTCTAACCCTTTGTTCCCTTCCTTCTAAGTAAGTTTTTATCCATTCCAAGACATTTCCACCTATTCCAGCCATTGCCTGCAGCTTCCTAATAAGAGTCCCATGTCGAACAGTGTCAAATGCTTTCTGGAAGTCTAGGAATATGCAATCTGCCCAGCCCTCTCTTTCCTGTAAAATTCGGCTTACCTCATCATAAAATTCTAATAAGTTTGTTACTGTTGATCTACCTTCTTTGAAGCCATGTTGCCTCACTGACAAAAATTTGAAGGATTCCAAGTGAAGAGAGATATGTTTCCTTAGTAGTTTCTCCATAACTTTGCAAACTATGCTGGTCAAGGAAACTTGTCTATAGTTTAGAGATGTATCCCTCCTTCTCTTTTTGAAGATAGGTATC
>JAXCGZ010017404.1:37500-40000 GCA_037179515.1 Halocaridina rubra | reverse complement strand
ATATATATATATATATATATATATATATATATATATACATACATATATATATATATATATATATATATATATATATATATATATATATATATATATATATATATATATATATATATATATATATATATATATATATAATATATATATATATATAATATATATATATATATATATATATATATATATATATATATATATATATATATATATATATATATATATATATATATATATATATATATAAGGTTATCGAGTAATTCCAAAACCAAAAACAGCACAAAATATTTTTCTCTTGACAGATTTCGAAAACCACTATCTATAATTAACATCAAAATCTCCACATACTTTTTTGACAATGACATTTGAAAAAAAAAAAAAAAAAAAAAAGTTTTATTTTTTTCAGTCAGTATATGCCATAAATACCACATGGCCTAACGTCTGGAAGTCTTCCATGGATTATGCAATAGGTACTATTTACAGGTGTGTCTAGCCCATTCTGGTTAGTTCAAGGTAAGTTCTTGGAAGGGGTACATCACCTGTCCCATTTCTACAGAATGCATTTAATGATTGAGATTATTTGCGTGGCTGATATGTAGATTTATTATTATTATTATTATTATTATTATTATTATTATTATTATTATTATTATTATTATTATTATTATTGTTATAATTATTATTATAATTTTTATTATTATTATTATTAGCAGCAGTAAAAGTAGTGGAATAAAAATAATAATAATCATTAATATTGTTACAGTACTTATTATCATTATTATTATTATTATTATTATTATTATTATTATTATTATTATTATTATTATTATTCTTATTCTTATTATCAATATTATTATTATTATTATTATTATTGTTATTATTATAAATATTATTATTATTATGTAGTCACCGTGGCTCAAGTGATAGCGTCCGCGACTCTGAGGCGTCACATCAAGAGTTCGCGCCCCGTCTCGGTCTGAGGTTAGCAATGGCATGCACTCAGGTTAACAATTACTCCTGCCAAAGCAAGTTCTTAGCAAGAAGGCAACCGTCCTACCCCTTAATAGAAAAGGAAGTCCGTGACGTAAAACCGGAACGGAATATTATTATTATTATTATTATTATTATTATTATTATTATTATTATTATTATTATTATATTCAATTAGCTATTTAAATCACCTTCATCTTGAATAATTAATCTTTTACGTAACAAAAGCAAATATGATATCTTATTGCGAGAGCTCTCTGCAACTTCGTTATATACCTCAGAATCTCTTACTCACTTCGGGGTGTTGTAGTTCTAATTCTCTTTGTTACAAAACAAGGGACCATATTGTAAATGAATGAACTAATGCACCCCTTTATGTGTTAAAATTAGTCCCCTTCGAAAGGGGGTGGACACAGACAGGTTGAAGATATAAGGGGATTAAGATGGGATCAAACCCGCGTTAGTCGCTTTCCGACTCGTGAGCTCTACTACTGCGCCACTGCTGCTCCTGGGCCAAATAACAGATAAATGAACTCATACTATCTATCTATCATTCTGTCTGTCTATCTATCTATCTATTTATTTATACACGCAAATAGAGGCTGCAATTACCCTTGCAATAGGGATACCCGAGTTATAATTATATATTATAATCTGTAACTAATAACTATGTAATTAAATTGACAATTACGGCCTTTGCAACAGATATCGTAATGGAAAAAAATACAGTTTTTACGCTGTTCAAAGTTGTAATGAAAATTAAAACTTTCAACCTCAGTGCTCCAGAGTCATTTGTTTTATCTATCTATCTATCTATCTATCTATCTAAATACCAAGGCCGTAATCTATCCATGTAAGGGGGAAGTGGCTGAGTCGAAAAATGAACTCATTCACAATTGTTTCACTTAAAAGTAACACATTCATCGCTATTTTCACAAACATCATGCCAATCTCCTCTCTCTCTCTCTCTCTCTCTCTCTCTCTCTCTCTCTCTCTCTCTTGACTTCTTCCACAACCACTATGACACATTAAGAAACCCAATTTAATAGGGTTTTAGTTGGAATTTCATGCCAGAAGCCCCTGGCATTCTTTGACTCCTTGTAGGAAGAAATTCGATGGGACTCTTATTGTCCCCTCGCTCCACCCCATTCAATAGACTTTTGTGACATGCAAGAGTAAGAGAAAAAAAAGAGGGAATGAAATTTGTAAACCAGAGGATATTCACCCTCTCGCTTGGATAGAACCATTCCAGCATTATAGAAAGATGCAAGAAAAAAATAGAGAAACAGAGCCAACCCATCGCCATAGAAAAAGAAAGAAGAAAATTAGAATAAATATTAAGAAGAAGGGAAGGCTCTACTCCTCATTTGGATAGAAGCCACCCTTTTGACCAGGTGTTTTAAATTGGTCATATATTTATAACAAATGTACTGGGTTATTTTGCCCAAGTCTTGTATTGTAAAGTTGTTAAGTCATAAAAAGTAGTAAAGAGCGTAGAGAAGAGTTTTCCGAA
>JAXCGZ010017404.1:2500-32500 GCA_037179515.1 Halocaridina rubra | reverse complement strand
AAATAATTAAAGGACCAGATTCAATGTAAAGGCGACGAGGTGATTGGGAACTATGATGTATGTGTCAAGAATAGATAAATAAAGGAATGGAGAGGTGAGCCAGAGTATGTCATGCTCACAGTCTTTTATTCTTAACTCAGAAGCTTAATGTATAGTTGTATGTGACAAAATAAGTCCCCATTCGAATGGGAATTGACACAGAGATTCTGGGGCCATAAGGGGGATTAAAGTCGGATGCCCTTCCTAACAGCCCGCGGCGGATATAACCCTCGTTAGTCAGGGTTGACACTTCCAGAATTCACTTAATCTCTTCTTATTCTTTTTTTCTTTCATACCTCATTAAAAAAAAAGTAATATCTCCTTGTATTGCTTTTACAGTCTTATTTTAGAGATTGGACTCTAGGTCTGTTTTACCTGTAATATAATATAAATAGATGTAGAGCATACTCCCCATAAAAGTGGTTTAAAATATACACCCCTCGAAGTTATTTAAACAATATTCCCCTCAGAAGTGGTTTAGACGATACTCCCCTCTGAAGTGATTTAGATAATACTCCCCTCATATATAGTAAGAATTCATAAACTGAGGCAAACCTATACAATTCCAATCTTCATTTCACTTCTAATTAAAGTCTGCCCTATACCACTTCTGAGAGAAGTGTTCTCTGAACCACATTTGAGGGGAATATACCCTAAGCCATCTCCGAATGGAGTATTCTCTCTACCCATTCTGAGGGGAGCATTCTCTATATCCTTTTATCTCTCTATATACAAGGATTTCCCAGAGGGGTTATTATGGCTTACACCGGCAATGTGATACCTTTACAAAAATATGCTTATGAGGGATCTCTTCGTCGGGTGAACGTTTATGAAGACGGTCATCTCGGTTAACCGTGTCTTCGACATTATTCCCCTCGCGATCAATATCGAAGGTTGAAAAGAGGATGCGTTTTATACCTAGGAAAAGGGATATCCAGGCGAGATCCTCTCGTATTATGGTGGCGCGTACAATAGGCGGATATTAGCTCCTCGCGCCAGGGAGGGGGGGACGAGCGATACGGAAATGAGCAACGACCAGCGCAATACTAAAGGTGACAACAACTTTACATTTTATATATATATATATATATATATATATATATATATATATATATATATATATATATATATATATATATATATATATATATATATATATATATATATATATATATATATATATATATATATATATATATAGGGGGAAACAGCAAAGGTATATGTATGTATGTATATATATATATATATATATATATATATATATATATATATATATATATATATATATATATATATATATATATATATATATATATATATATATAGATGTATGTATGTATGTAGGTATGTATCTATATATGTATATATGCATGTATTTATGTATGTGTGTGTTTGTGTGTATGAGAGAAAGACGGATGTAAATGGGCGTATTCTTTGACTTAGTCACTCCCATTATAAGAGAAAATGAGGTCTGTGTATAAGTATGTATTCCAGTAAATATATCGTTATTGTATGTTACAGAAACACGCATATGACAGAAAGATTCGGTTGGAATGGGACTTGTACCAAGAGCATTTATGGCCCTCGAGTGGTAAAATTACATTACATCATATGTAATCCAGGTATGGTTAATTTATATTGATGTGCTATATTAGTTCACCTCTGCCATTGACCGTATTGTGTAACCTACCAACAAATCATGCCTGGCTTCATTATCATGGTGCGCCTATTGTCAGAGCTGCCTTTGTGTAGTTTATCCACTCTTTTTTTTCTTGGCATTTTCTTCTGTCTTTCTCCTGGGACAGGGAACAAGACTACCGCCTTTGTGCTCCCCTACTTGTCGTGGAAAAAACTGACTAAATGGGGCAGAGCGAAGGCACTGGTTACCCTGCCATTCAACAGGTAGGGTACAAGAGGTGTGGCTTGACTCGCTCACAAGCTCTTATGAGAGGGATTGCAGGCTCTGTGCATAGGCAGATAGTCTCAAAAAAAATTTGCCATTTGTATTGCCACATATATAGTATGCATCTTCAGAAAGGAAATAAAACAGATTCTGTCCAATATTTCAACCTGATCATTTGAGTTCAGTAACACCATCATCAACACTGCAACACTTTATATCTCAGTATTATTGTAATCACTGTGTTTGTGTATCCTCTCAATCACATACACACACATACACACACACAAACAAACATACACACACCATTACAAAAAGAAAAGCCTATCCTACACTCCCTACACCATGAGACAAGAAATTCCGAGGGAGACTAAATAATAGCTCTGTGAAAATGGATCTCATAACCTGAAATTGAAATCTTGGAATAAGACATAGATGAAATCCAGAATATTCACATTGAAATGGAGTAGTAGTAGTAGTAGTAGTAGTAGTAGTAGTAGTAGTAGTAGTAGCGGGAGGAGGTGGAGGAGGAGGGTAAGAAAAATAAGAGAACCAGAAAAAGGGATCAATCAATAATAACCCCAGACTGTTTACCCCGATCTTCATTGTGAACTCTTGCAACGAAATTGAGGGCGAACGTAGACGAAGTTAATTTTTGGAGTCGAAGGGGGCTGATTTGAAAAGGATCGTGGGGATGGGTTGATCGGCCTAAGGGGAAAATAATTGAAGGTATGATTGGCGGGAGAGGGGGTAATGGAAGATAAGAGGGTAATATTAGACCTATTATTACCTTCGTTGGTTAAAATTAGGAACCCTTTCTAGCAGAGAATTTAATATCGTTGACTTTGCTTCGTACTAAACAAGCTGGGAAAGGGGGGGGGGGGTCGTATTTTCGGCTCGAGTTTGGAGTTAATCCGTTGGCTAGATGATTGGAAAATGACAGAACTTGATCACAGAGACAATTTTCCCCCTTCAAATCATGCCTTACGAAAGAAGAACCTAACCTATTTACCCTGTGGACAACTCAAACAGTGCAAAAGTTGTAGGGGGGCTGAGGTAGCACTTTAATCACCACTGGATTAAGAGGAGTGATTGGGCTTCGTGGGAATGTGTGCGCTTTGATTCGGCCACTCCTTTACAAAGTGGATTATATTTGTGAAATATATAACCGCCCTTGACCAGGATTCCATCCTAGGGCAAAAAGACAATCCATCAATAAACTTCAGGCGTTTAAAAGAAGAGAAATACAACCTACTCAATCTCTCTGTTCATATGACTTTCCCTCCTCAACCTCACCCGCGGCTCATTTTCGCGTTTTAATTCTCCTCCATGGTCTACATAGGCATCTAAAAGATCCAAATCAATATTTTATCATAGTATTATATGAGCATGATATATGTAATACCATATGTACATTGTAATGTGGGTTCAAAACTTGCTTAGGAAAATTCGCATGTTGTGCGGTGTTTACATAAACGAACGCATTTTGTAATAGTAATATCAAGTGAGATGAAAGATGAATACGACAGGTGTATGCTTTGACTTGGCCCTTTATAAACAAATATAAATAAATTTATATATATATATATATATATATATATATATATATATATATATATATATATATATATATATATATATATATATATATATATATATATATATATATATATATATATATATACATATATATATATATATATATATATATATATATATATATATATATATATATATGTATATATATGTATATGTATATATATATATATATATATATATATATATATATATATATATATATATATATATATATATATATATATATATATATATATGTATGTATGTATGTATGTATTCCAGTTTAGATTTTTTTAGGATTACTGAAAACCCTCCCGTAAGTATTCGATAGTAAGATAATTGGATTTACTTGCTTTTTATCAGCATCTTTGCCCGTGCATATGGGGTAGCTGTATCTCACTATCCTCCTGGAGACCATTGCTGGCTTTGGCTTCTAGTTTAATATGGTCGGATAATCCCCGTCCTGACAGCATCCCTTTCTACTAATCCGGGCTTGAGAACGGTACTGATTTCAGCTGGCTTGCTCCCCCAGTGGCTGGTTTATTAAGAAGATTTGGCTTATATAGAACCCTTTTCTAACACCAAATGCCTTCCTTTAATCCGGGACTGAGACCGTCACAGAGTTGAGCCGGCTTTCTTCAACACAGATGCACTCCTTGAGACCAACCCTATCCATGATCCGGGCTTGAGACCATCACTGATTTGAGCTGGCTAGCTCCCCCAGTGGCTAAGTAAGTCTGAAAATTGTATTACTCAGATACCCTTTATAACATCAACCCTTTCCAATGACCCGAACTTGGGACCGGCATTGAGTTGGAGTAACCTCATCGTCCAGTGGCTGGCTTAATAATATAATATGAAGGAAAATGATGTTTGAAAAGTAGGATTGAATTCCATCAATCCTTTGAGAGTGTTGGACACGAACCAAGGAAGATTACAACTTTACCAATTGACGGATATTGGATCTCTCTCTCTCTCTCTCTCTCTCTCTCTCTCTCTCTCTCTCTCTCTCTCTCTCTCTCTCTCTCTCTCTCTCTCTCTCTCTCTCTCTCTCTATATATATATATATATATATATATATATATATATATATATATATATATATATATATACATACATATATATATATATATATATATATATATATATATATATATATATATATACATATATATATATATATATATATATATATATATATATATATATATATATATATATATATATATTATATATATATATATATATATATATTTATCTATCTTGGCTGTTTCCCCCTTTAATTGGAAGATAGCCGACATAAAAACAAATAAAAAATAAAGGGAATACTTTGCTCTATGGGCAATGATGAAGGAGCTAGCGACCGTTCAGATGGCACTGCTGGAGTGCCACAGCCCATCCTCCCGGCTCTTCCACAACCTGTGTCGCCTCACACCTGCCAACTTCTCCTACTGCCCCTACCACAGGGCTACCTCTGTAAGATGCAGCCCCGTGGTAACAGCAGATGCCCATCAGAGCTGCGTCACAATCGCTCGCCACTCATCCCTATTCCTAGCACGCTCTCTTGCTTCCCTCACATCCATCCTCCTATCATTCAGGGCTCTTCGAACTCCATCCATCCACCCAAACCTAGGCCTCCCTCTAGCATTTCTCCCATCAACTCTCGCATTCATCACCTTTTTCAGCAGTCTTTCATCATCCATCCTTTCCACAAGGCCAGACCATCTCAGAACATTCATATCTACTCTGGTTGCAAATTCTCTCCTCACACCCGTTCTTGCTCTCACCACTTCATTCCTAACCCTATCCAACCGAGATACACCAATCATACTCCTCAGGCATTTCATCTCAAACACATTTAGTTTCCGTCTCTCACGTACTTTCATACCCCATAACTCTGATCCATACATCACAGTTGGCACAACCACTTTCTCATACAAAACTTTTTTAACAACCATTTCCAACCATCTATTCTTCATCACTCCATTCAATGCACCCAACACTTTACATCCTTCACTCACTCTGTGATACACATCTGCTTCCACTACACCATTTGCAGCTATAACCGAGCCTAAATACTTAAACTGATCAACTTCCTCAAGTGTCTTTCCATTCAACATAACATTCAATCCAGCACCATCCTCATTTCTTGTACACCTCATAACCTTACTCTTTCCCACATTCACACGCAACTTCCTTCTCTCACATACTATTCCAAATTCTGACACTAACTGACACAGCTTTCCTCTGAATCTGCCACCACCACAGTATCATCTGCAAACAGCAACTGACTCAGGTCCCACTCGCTATCATCCCCATCTACCATTCTCAAACCTCGACCACGCATTCGCTCATTCACCTCTCTTACGACTCCATCAATATACGAATTGAACAGCCATGGTGACATCACACATCCCTGTCTCAGTCCTACACTCACTGGAAACCACTCACTCACTTCATTCCCTACCCTAACACAAGCTCTACTACCCTCATACAAATTCTTCACTGCATGCAACAATTTACCATTAATTCCATATAATCTCAAAACATTCCACATTGCCTCTCTATCATCTCTATCATACGCTTTCTCCAAATCCAGTAAGAATATATATATATATATATATATATATATATATATATATATATATATATATATATATATATATATATATATTATATAAGTCTATAAGTCTATATCTATCTATCTATCTATCTATTCGTCTATCTCTCTTTCTCTCTCTCCGGTTATACATCATTCTCATGTCTCTTCTCTTCTGCCGTATTTAATCTCTCTCTTTCTCTCTCTCTCTCTCTCTCTCTCTCTCTCTCTCTCTCTCTCTCTCTCTCTCTCTCTCTCTCTCTCTCTCTCTCTAGCGTGCTCTACAACTAAGCTACTGTGGTCACATTATATCCTGTAATATATTGTAATATAATTTTATAATATCTTAGCTTCCACTAACTTACTGAGGTACAGCGACTACATGTGAATAAGGGAAAAGCTAATTGTAAAGATGACATTAATGCAATCTTTTTCAATAACTATTAGCAATTATCACATATGGAGCTTTTTTCTATTAAAATTCCAATATATCCTTGTATAAAATGCTATAATTCTACGGTTCTTTAGTCTACAATATTAAAAAATTCCTTTGTATAATCCTAAGAATATGCTGTAATCATTACAGTAAATATTTGCATAATTCTGCGTCTTCTATTCTGTCATAAAAGGTATTCTGGTTTTTGTATACAGAGAGAGCCACAACTCTTAACATATTAATTAATGCAAGGCCCAAGAAAATTCTCACTGTTTGAGGAATTTATGTAATTATCCAATGTTTGGATAACTAAGGCCGCTCTCACACCAAAGTGGCATGCTACGTGGCACGCCAGTTGAAAACGGAAATTCGGAAATATATGAAACCTTTCACACAGAAGTGGCGTAACACATGGGACGTGTCACGCCCCTTCTGTGTGAAAGGTTTCATATATTTCCGGATGTTCGTTTTCAGCTGGCGTGCTACGTGGCATGCCACGTGCGACGTGCTACTTTGGTGTGAAAACGGCCTAATTTGTTCAATACTTGTGTATAAAACAGAACTCCTGTCCCAGCTTATTTTCAGCTTCTAATATGAAGCGGCATCAGCGATATTATGAAATTCTTGCTTGAAGAGACTCCCAATGTGAGGCAAGGAAGGTAATAATAGTTCTCTAATCTCGCTCCCCACCTTCCTCTACTCCTCCCCCATCCCTCAACCCTACAGTTATTTCCCATTGCACCCCGCAACCCTCTCCAGGATCCTTCTCAAACAAGCCCCCCTTCAACTCCAAAAACAAAAACAAATATCATCTTCGTCTCCCTCAATTTCATTTCAAGAGTTCACAATGAAGATCGGGGTAAACATTCTGGGGTTATCATTGATTGATCCCTTTTCCTTGTTCTTCTCCTCCTCCTCCTCCTCCTCCTCCTTCTCCATTTCAACGGGAATATTCCGGATTTCATCTATGTCTTATTCCAAGATTTCAATTTCAGGTTATGAGATCCATTTTCACAGAGCTATTTTCAGCCTTCCTTTGGAATTTCTTTTTGATCTACTTGTCATGGTGTAGGGAGTGCATAACAGACTTGCGTGTGTGTGTGTATGTGCGTGTGTGTGCGTGTTTGTGTGTGTGTGTGTGTGTGTGTGTGTGTGTGCGTGTGTGTGTGTGTGCTTGTTTGTGTGTGAGTGAGTTCGTATGAGCGGTTGCAGTAATGATAGAAAAAAATAAGTCAATATACATTACACTGGTTTTGTGAATGTGATGTTCTTAAGGGTGACAGTTCCTTTAATATCGATATACAAAGATCGCAATCTTCCTCATATGAGGGGATGGCCAAGTCAAAGCACACTACTAAGGCTCTGCCTTGAGTCTTCGGTTAGGATTTAAATCTTTAACAGTACGAAGGATATTGGATAATTATGTTCAAATTTTTCATTTTATAATTATTAACTTCAAGTACCTATTCACTCAGTATTTTTACTTTCTTAAAAATATTTTGCCGTATAATATTGGAGACGTGTTTTTGGAAGTAAAAAAAAAGGCAATGTTGTGTTAGTAAGAAAACCTAATACTGCAAATAGTTTTACAAAATTCTGTATTTTTCCATAAAACTGCCAAAAAATGAGACAGTTCTCTACCAACCAAAAATCCCTAATCCAAAACTTTGTTCATAATTCTATATTTATTCAGACTACCAAAAGTAAGACATCTTTCTCTGCCACACAATAATTAGCACTTCAAAAACGTTGAACAGAATTATATCATTCTTCACACACTGCCATCTGTAAGAGAGAATTTCCATATTATCACCCAAAAAAAAAACTCCATATTCTGAACATAAATCTTACCTATACCAGAACGTCCCTAACACCATTACGAAAGAGGCTACCTTAATCATATGCCTCAGGGGGGAAAGAGAAGCTTCATTACAGTGTGTAATGGAGGGTGTTCTCAGTTACATATTACAGGAACACCGTCTAATTAAGTAGTTTAATGGCCTAACATATGTACCACACATTTTACCTGCCATGGAAACCTAGTGCTATGATATCTTACACGCTGGGATTAATATTGGGTTGCCGCAGGGGTTGTCTATGCAAGCAGTTGAGTTAATTTCCTTTGCAGTGAGATATCCTCGCTGATAAAGCTTTTATAATACTTATTATATGTGGTCCTGTAGCCTAATATCTGCACCACACATTTCACCTGCCCTCGAAATCTATTGCTATTATACCATACTTGCTGCGATTAATACTGGGCAGCCACAGGGGTTCTCTATAAAAACATATGCATTTATACTTTGATAAAGAGTTTTATTACACTTAATAGACTGGGATCTAAATTCAAATGTAAACAGGTAGATTTTACACTGGAAATTCGTTACTATGATATCTTCCACGCTGGGATTGATATTGGGGTGCTGCAAGGGTTGTCTATTTTAATATATGCATTGAGTTCTTTGTAGAGGGACACTGCTTTCTGATAAAGCATCTTATACGCTTAATGTGATGGGGTAAACTTCAAAAACATTCAACAAAGATTAAGACTAATATAAGTACTGGTGTGCCGCAGAGGTTGTTTAACCTACCATATGTGTTTATTTTGCTTAAGCGAGACGTTGGTCCCTGATAAACTTTTGATATACGTTACGTACTGATACCTGCCTTTAAAATAGAAAAAAAATGCATTTATCTCATTAAATCCGATTATCTAAAGCTACAGACACCAAATTAACCAGTGATATTGGATAGAAAGTAGTTAAAGAATATCTGCTGGAGTGGAAATACATTTTATGCAAAATATCAATGTAAATATGATTCGTCTTAAAGTAATTGTCGATTACTTTAATATTTTACATGTTTAGCGTCCTACCATGGCTTGTAAAAAGAAAAAATACCAATCATATCCTTTAAAAATTAAAATATAAATCTATCTATCTACCTTGGCTGTTTCCCCCTTTAAGTGGGGGGTAGCCGACATCAAGAAAGGAAAACAAATAGGGGGATTATTTTGCTCTATGGGCAATGACGAGGGAGCTAGCGACCGTTCAGATGGCACTGCTGGAGTGCCACAGCCCATCCTCCCGGCTCTTCCACAACCTGTGTCACTTCACAACTGCCAACTCCTCCTACTGCCCCTACCACAGGGCTATCTCTGTAAGATGCAGCCCCGTGGTAACAGCAGATGCCCATCAGAGCTGCGTCACAATCGCTCGCCACTTATTCCTATTCCTAGCACGCTCGCTTGCTTCCCTCACATCCATCCTCCTAGCATTCAGGGCTCTCCTTACTCCATCCATCCACCCAAACTTAGGCCTCCCTCTAGTATTTCTCCCATCAACTCTCGCATTTATCACCTTTTTCAGCAGCCCTTCATCATCCATCCTTTCCACATGGCCAAACCATCTCAGAACATTCATATCTACTCTGGTTGCAATTTCTCTCCTCACACCCGTTCTTGCTCTCACCACTTCATTCCTAACCCTATCCAATCGAGATACACCAATCATACTCCTCAGGCATTTCATCTCAAGCACATTTAAGTTTCCGTCTCTCACTTACTTTCATACCCCATAACTCTGATCCATACATCACAGTTGGTACAACCACTTTCTCATACAAAACTTCTTAACATTCATTTCCAACCCTCTATTCTTCATCACTCCTTCATTCACTCTGTGACACACATCTGCTTCCACTCCACCATTTGCAGCTATAACCGAGCCAAAATACTTAAACTGATTAACCTCCTCAAGTGTCTCTCCATTCAACATAACATTCAATCCAGCGCCATCCTCATTTCTTGTACACCTCATAACCTTACTCTTTCCCACATTCACTCGCAACTTCCTTCTCTCACACACCATTCCAAATTCTGACACTAACTGACACAGCTTTTCCTCTGAATCTGCCACCACCACAGTATCATCTGCAAACAGCAACTGATTCAGCTCCCACTCATTATCATCCCCATCTACCATTCTCAAACCTCGACCACGCACTCGCTCATTCACCTCTCTTACAACTCCATCAATATACAAATTGAACAGCCATGGTGACATCACACATCCCTGTCTCAGTCCCACACTCACTGGAAACCACTCACTCACTTCATTCCCTACCCTAACACAAGCTCTACTGCCCTCATACAAACTCTTCACTGCCTGCAACAATTTACCATTAATTCCATATAATCTCAAAACATTCCACATAGCCTCTCTTTCAACTCTATCATATGCTTTCTCCAGATCCAAAAATGCAAAATACACACCCTTACCCTTTGTTAAATATTTCTCACATAACTGCCTAACTATAAAAATCTGATCTATAAAACCTCTACCTCTCCTAAAACCACTCTGCACTTCTGCGATCACATATTCTGTCTTATCCCTAATTCTATTAACCAGTATTCTACCATACACTTTTCCTACCACACTCAACAAACTTATACCCCTAAAATTACTGCATTCATACATATCTCCCTTACCTTTGTATAGCGGCACTATACAGGCAATCACCCATTCCACTGGCACCAATGACAACATAAAGCATATATTAAACACTCTCACTAACCATTCCAATGATGTCACACCCCCTTCTTTCAACATCTCCGCTCTCACACCATCCATTCCAGGTGCTTTACCTGCTTTCGCTTCTTACAATGCCCTTTTCACCTCCTCTCTTGTAATCTCTCTCTCATTTTCATCTCCCAATACTGGCCCTTGAACCCCTCCCACTGCCACTATAGCTGCCTCTCTATTTTCATCAACATTCAGCAAGCGCTCAAAATATTCTGCCCATCTTTTCCTTGCATCGTTCCCTCTTAACATCTGTCCATTCACATCTTTCAATGTCTCTTCCATCCTCGATCCACCCTTCCTTACTCTCTTCACTTCTTTTCAAAACTTCTTTTTATTCTCCTCATATGACCTACGAAAATCCTATCCCCACCTAACATTAGCCAACCTCTTCTCTTCCTCTACCTTCCGCTTGGTTTCCACATTTTTCGCCCTATATCTTTCATACTTCTCCCTACTTTTACACTGCAGCCATTCCTGAAAAGCCCTCTTTTTCTCTTCCACCTTCATTTTCACCCCTTCATTCCACCACTCGCTGCCCCTCCTCATGCCACCTCCAACAAACCTCTTTCCACACACATCACTTGCATGTCCCACAAAACATTCTTTCATCAACCCCCATTACTCCCCTAACTCCCCAACTTCTCTTTCTTTCACCCTGTCATATGCCACTCTCAACCTGTCCTGATATTCCTGTCTCTTCTCTGGCTTTTTCAACTCTTCCACCTTCACTAATTCCCTTCTACATCCCCCCACACTATTTCCCCACTCTTTTGCTACTACCACTTTTGCTTCAACCAAAAAATGATCAGACATCCAAGCAGCCACACCCCTGAATGCATGTACATCTTTCACTCTACCAACCATGCTCTTTGCTACCAGCAAATAATCCATCAATGCTCATTCTTTCACTCTTCCATTTGCCACTCTCATCCATGTATACTTATTTATTAACTTTTTCTTAAATAAACTATTACCTATCACCAACTCTTGCTCCACACACATACTTTCCTAGAACACCTTCTATCTCTCCATCACCCACTCTGGCATTCAAGTCACCCAACACAACTACATAGTTCCTTCTACTCAGACCATCCACACATCTAGTTAACTCATTCCAGAATTCATCCAGCTCTTCCTCACTTCTCTCACATCCTGGCCCATACGCACTAACAAAGCCCAACATTCCCTTCCTATCCTAGCCCTCACCCACATCAGCCTAGATGACACTTCTTTCCATTCCACTACCTGATTTACCATCCATTCACTCAGCAATAATGCCACACCTTCTTTCGCTCTCCCCCTTTCAACCCCAGACACCCTACCCGTCCCATCCACAATAATTACTCCTATATAAAAAAGACTTCATCGTAAGTTCATGGGTGTGATAATACGTGTTTGTATGTGCGTATGTGTGTATTGAGTACTAAGAATGAATGTTAAAAAATATAAGTAAAATGGTTGTACAGAGATTAAAAATATTGGACTGTGTATTAAGAAGACGTCACCATTTGTTTATATGTTTGTGCGTATATATGTATATTAGGTCTCAAGAATTAATGTTTTAAGAGTATCAATATGTTGGATAGCTACCTTCAAATTATTTCATTTCTTTAATACTAATTTCTAATTTTATTTTCAGTCAGTTTTTGTAATTATTTAAATTTTCATATTTTGTAAAGTTCATACTGTTTCGAGTGAGTGAGAGAGAGAGAGAGAGAGAGAGAGAGAGAGAGAGAGAGAGAGAGAGGAGAGAGAGAGAGAGAGAGAGAGAGAGAGAGAGAGAGAGAGAGAGAGAGAGAGAGAGAGAGAGAGGCATAAGCATCCATTACCTTTAAAAACAGCGCTACCGTTTTAATATAACGTCATTTTAGGTAAATATAAAATCTCTTACGAATAATTAAGCATAATTAAACGTCATTTCTATTGTGTCTAGGGCAATGAGTCCTAAACAGCATCCTAAGGACGTCCTCTTCACTCTAAAATAGCTATTTAGAAGAAGTTCCAAGTATAGGTACATAATCTACTGCAATTATAATAATACTTAAACTAATGAGATCTTCAATGGCTCTTAAAACCATTTCTTTAGTCGAGGACCCCTCTATGAACAGCTTGCATAAGCATTTAGAGGAGAAATATGTAGATAGTAGATAACGGGGAGGGGACAAAGTAACTCCTCCGTGTTCACCTGCGTGTCGTAAAGGTCGATTAAATTGGGTGGGTTGAGGGGACTAGGAATTCACTCCTCGGTATTTGCCTTCCACATCGTCAAGTTTTTTCTTTTCCTTATTTTTTTCTTAGGCGCCCCCTTATTAGAGGGATTATGACATTAGTATAATGATAGACAGAAGGTAGAGTACCGTATATGCGATGGGTGGCTTCTGTCCAAGCGAGGGGTTGAGTGTCAACTACCTCCCATAGCTCATTTTCTCTTTCCCGCTTACTCTGTATATTTTTTTTCTGTCTTGAAGAGTGGAGGGGTCTGACCACGTGTAGACGTGAGTGTTTTGTGTCCACCATCGTTCATTTTTTTTTCTCTCTCTTTCTATCTCTCTTTCCTTTGCCTCCCAACCTTTTCTTCTTATCACTTACTCTGCATTTTCTTCTTTCTTTTTTTATAGCGGTGGGTGGGTACTATCCATATGAATGAGTTTTCTCTACTTCCATTAGATTTATTCCCTCTTTTACTTTATGGCAGAGGGTGAGTTCTATCCAAGAGAAGCGTTGAGCTTACTCTGCCTCGAGTAATTCATTCTCTCTCTCCCTATTTAATTTGCACTTTCTTCCTTCTTTCATTTTATGGTAATGGGTGGGTTCTCTACCAAGTGAGGTGTTAGAGTTTCTATGCCTCTTTATTTTATGGTAATGGGTGGGTTCTCTACCAAGTGAGGTGTTAGAGTTTCTATGCCTCTTTATTTTATGGTAATGGGTGGGTTCTCTACCAAGTGAGGTGTTAGAGTTTCTATGCCTCTTTATTTTTCTCTCTCTCAAATATTAAAATCAATATAAAATTATTATTACGGGGGCCGTGCTAGCTTGGTGATAGAGCATCCAAGTTGGGAAGGAACGAGCCTGTCTGCGTTAGGATGGGCTGGAAACACATATGTCAGGTTCGTCAGTGTCCAACTTGCGCACTCTACCACTGAGCATGTGCGGCTCTTTAATTTTCATATTTCAACATAAAATATTTCACAATCTATGTATGTTTACCATCCAATTATGAATGGGGATGAACACTGACAGGTTGGAGCTGGGGAATTAAGACCAGATGTCCTTTGTGCCTCTAAATGTTAATTTACGTTTGTCATTTTATACGTCACTGTTAATCCCAATTCGAATGAGTGTGGACACTGACAAGTTGGAGCTGGGGAATTTTGGATGGATGCCCTATCCACCTCTAAATATTAATGGAAGGTCTCTTCCACGTGCCCCTAATAGAGGCCGTCTGAATTAAAAAATGGCTTCAAGAACCATTGAGAATCTCATTAAATTAATTATCATTATAATTAGAGTAGATTTTGTTCCGGTACTTGGGACTTCCTCTTCTGAAAAGCTATTTTAGAGTGAAGAGGACTTCCTCATTATGCTATTTAGGACCCACTGCCCAAGACACAATAGAAGAGACGTTTAATTATGCTTAATTACTCGTAAGAAATTTTATGTAGACCTGAAATGATGCTTTACATTGAAATGTCAAGAATACTTTTTAAAGGTAATGGTGGCTTACATCTCTCTCTCTCTCTCTCTCTCTCTCTCTCTCTCTCTCTCTCTCCTCTCTCTCTCTCTCTCTCTCTCTCTCTCTCTTTATATATATATATATATATATATATATATATATATATATATATATATATATATATATATATTATATATATATATATATATATATATATATATATATATATATATATATATATATATATATATATACATACATATATATATATATATATATATATATATATATATATATATATATATATATATATATATATATATATATATATATATATATATATATATATATATATATATCTCTCTTCTCTCTCTCTCTCTCTCTCTCTCTCTCTCTCTCTCTCTCTCTCTCTCTCTCTCTCTCTCTCTCTCTCTCTCTCTCTCCCCTGTGGCAGCTCATTATTAATCTCAGCGTACAAGACACCATAGTTCGAAAATTCCTGGGCAAGGTAACGTGTGTGGTACATGGATTGGGCCATAAAACTACCTGTTTTTCAAGGTAAAATCCCGTATAATAAATATTATAAAAAAAAATTATCAGATAGAATACTTCATTGCAATGAACTAAATGCAAATCTTAGCATAGAGAGCCCCTGGCTAGTACAGTGGTAACGCGCTGGCTTCGCATTCACGAGGTCGAAAGATCGGTCCCCGTCCAAGACCGAGAGTTTAAGCTGTTTACTGGCAGGAACTGCTGTGGGTGGACATCACAGTGGGGGGTTGGGGCTTGTCCTGGCTGACGAATACCCATTGTAAAATGGAAATAAAGTTTATAATATTAATCAGAACGTAAAAGATGTCACAGCACTAGATTTTACAGGCGGGAAAAATGTGTGGTAGAGATTTTAGGCCATAATACTACCTACTTTTTTTAAGGTTAAACCCAGTACATTAAGTATAATAAAAGCTTTACCAGCAAAAATATCTCAGTACATTGAACTATATGCAAATCTTAGCATAGACAACCTCTGAGGCACCCCAATATCTATCCCATCATGTAAGATATCATAGCACTAGATTTTCAAGGCAGGTAAAATGTGATGTACATATATTAGGTCATAAAACTACTTAACGAGGCGGTAATCTTGTATGTAATATGTATCAAACTATCCTCGCCATTACACACGGTAATGAGACTAGTGTTTCTCCCTAAAGGGTATGATTAAGGTGTTCAGGGGGTTCTGGAGAAGGTAAGCCTTATGATTTATGTTCAGAATAAATTTACAGTTTTTTGGGTGACAGGAGAAGGGTTTCCTGAAGTTGGCACTATATGTAAAAAAAAAAAAAAAAAAAAAAAAAAGTCACTAGTGTTCCCCATTGAAATAGGGGTGGACACAGACATGTTAGAACTGGGGGATTAAGGTTGAATGCCCTTCTTAATGCCCCGAGGTGGACTTACACCCGCGTTAGTCACTTTCCGACTCGCGCGCTCTACCACTGAGCTAGCTCTGTAGTCTGTGCAATTAAACACAATATTCTGCAATTGAGGCTGCCTCAATGCCTTTATTATGACAGGTGAGAAATATGTGGCACTTCAACTTCAATCAAGATCAATTTTATTCTCAATAATTTTGCTTCCCTATATTTTTTTAATAGGGGGTGCGGTCACTCACTGGAAAAGCGCGCAAGCTGGGCAGTGAGAATCCTGACATATGAGAGCTTGATCCCGCCGTGGGGCGATAGGATGGGAATCCAGCCTCAATTCCCCAGCTCCAACTTGTTTGTGTCCACCCCATTTGCATGAGGACTAATAATGACAAATGAAACAGTAAAATCTTTATTTCATTTTAAGCTTTCTACAACATCTTCCTCCTCTATAATCTCACCTTTGCCAGATTCTCTTTCTCTCACTTTCCAACCATCAGTTGGCTAATAGTGTCAGGTGAAGTTATGCTTTGTGCTATATTTTATTTGTTTGTATTTAGAATAAAATACTTATATATATATATATATATATATATATATATATATATATATATATATATATATATATTATATATATATATATATATATATATATATATATATATATTAATATATATATATATATATATATATATATATATATATATATATATATATATATATATATATATATATATATATATATATATATATATATATATATATATATATATATATATATATATATATATATATATATATATATATATATATATATATATATATATATATATATATATAATATATATATATATATATATATATATATATATATATATATATATATATATATATATATATATATATATATATATATATATATATATATATATATATATATATATATATATATATATATATATATATATATATATATATATATATTGGAAGGGAAGGGAAATTTATACTCTCTCTCTCTCTCTCTCTCTCTCTCTCTCTCTCTCTCTCTCTCTCTCTCTCTCTCTCTCTCTTGACTTTCCATATGTGATGTTCTCTTCAAAGACTTTATCACCATCGTGTGTTAAAAAAATATAATTCCAGACTACAGAACGAAGATTTATGAAATATGAATCGCAAAAACACGTACAAAGCCATTATAAATTCACCTGAAACAGTATGGCAAAAACAGGAAAAGAAATATCCTGAAAATATTTTGTTCAAAAAATTTACCACCATGGTCTGATTGGAAAAAAAAAATATATTATTCCAAAATTGCAAAACGAATAATTAAGAAATATCAATTAGAAGTACCCTTACAAGCTTTACATGAAATGTCTGAAACATTATGAAAAAAAAATGAAAAGGAGATGACTGGGAATATTCTTTTCAAAGACTTTATCGTTTAGGCTTATATATATATAAAAAAAAAAACAAGATTCCAATATTGAAAAATGAATAATTATGAAAAACGAATAGAAATAAACGTACAAGTGCCTCGTATAATTGGCCGAAACATTATGAAAAAACACCGAGAGATTTTGCCTGAAGATGTTTTGTTAGAATTATTACTATCGTCTGTGATAAAAAAAATCGTTCCGAAATAAAAAACAAACAAAAAACGAATGAGTACGAAATATGAATCCGAAAACAGGTACAAGTCTATCACGTAACTGTCTGAAACATTATGGAAAAACAAAGTTATTCTAAAAACAGCATACATTGTAAATCCATATAGTGACCCAATATTTCTGGAAGAATATTTCCAAATATTTCCTTTAACTATTAAAGTCTCGCTGGGAAAATATTTCCTAACATTTCGTATAATTCTTTAATTTATGTTAATACGATTTATTGGGGATTGACAAGAGAGAGAGAGAGAGAGAGAGAGAGAGAGAGAGAGAGAGAGAGAGAGAGAGAGAGAGAGAGAGAGAGAGAGAGAGAGAGAGAATATTTTTTTCGGGTGATAATGAGGAAGAGATGTGTGTGTGAGAGAGAAATAATAATAATAATAATAATAATAATAATAATAATAATAATAATAATAATAATAATAATAATAATAATTTCAACAGCTCTAAAAATTAATCGGAATGTTGTTAGTAGAACAAGCACTGGCGAGGCGGGAAGTATATGAATATTTATGTCCAATATAATTAGCGTCAGTGTTGAAATAAAAATAAAAAAAATATTATAACTGCTGTTCTGCATAAGATTTTCTAAGTTTTAATAAGCAACAGAATCTAATATACAGTAATACTGGCAACAGTTACAGGTATTATAATTACAAAAGAAAATTAAGAGAGAAAAAACTGAAACGCTAAAATTAGTTACTTTAAACAGCTCTCTGGCCAACTTCTCATAACGATGTTATGAAAAAAAATATATATAATCTTTACTTTTTTTCGGGATTATTAGTTCACACTCGCTTTCCATATACATATGAGGGAACTCCTGAAGAATTGGGACCTGATTTTTATCAACAGCGAACAAAGGTCTGGTTAGATTAGGTTAGGTAAGGTTAGAATCTGAGCTTAAAGATCAAGTTCAAATTCAAATTTAATCTAACCTAACCTGACCTAAGCTTTCTTCGCTGTTGATAAAAGCAGGTTCCAGTTCTCCAGGAGCTCTCACCTGTGGAGGTATCATAATCTTTGATTGTACAATTCCTTCTTCCAATCAAAATTAAGATCCATAGAGGTTTACAATCCTAAAAAAATTTATTTCTATCTAAATACATGAGCGAGCCATTATCTCCTTATATGGGGAGTGGCTGAGTCAAGGCAAAATACTATGACTCTCTGGGAAGAGAAAATACAGAGGAGAGGATCTCCAGTCCCTTCGCTCCGCCCCATTTAGTCGACTCTTACGACACGCAGGAGAGCACGGAGGACGTATTCTAGCCCCCCTCTCTCAGGGGAAGTATAAATAAAATCTAAATACAAACGAATGGCCATTTTTTTAACTATAATTTGTAAGCAGTAATGACTATAAATGGCCTAGCTTTTTTCTGGTCCTAAACTTAATAGCTTTTTAATAAATAATGTATAATGACCACAAAAGGCCTAGCCTTTTTCTATTCTTTCGAATACGAACTAATAGGGCATTTTGAATATTTATTTACGTATTAACGAAGACAAAAAGTGGGCCTAACATTTTTTTTCTGTTCCTTATACTAAATAGAAATTACCTATATTATTCGTAGGTGCTAATCAATAAAAAGAAAAAGAAGAAGAAAGAGAAAACGAAAAAGAAAAAGGAGAGAAAGAAGTAGAATAATAACATGTAACAAAAACGAAAATATAACTCACACGGTCCGAGACAAAGCTTCCACTGTGTGTGGTTTGCTATATCCAATACACCATAATTCTAATTTCACTACTGAATGCACTAAAATAATATGGTTTCACGAAAATATATGGAAATATAGCTTATCACTGCATTACACATTTCCCACAAGGATTTTTTTCACATACATTAAGAACGAAAACACTTCAAGATGGCTGCCTGAATAATAGTCATACGCAATCCTTTTGGAATATTCAAATACTAAATAAAAATTCACATTTAGTGCATATATAATGATACCTGAAAAATATACTGAATTATAATATGAGTTTATATATTTAGAAGGGAAAAAGTCAAGTACTGAATTAGTAAATAGTACATACTATAGATACCAATTTGACATAACGTCACTTCCTAAGTAAGGTTCCTAAAAGCTGATTGTGAGTGATGTTGAGCTAGTGTTGATTAGATTTTCTTTCAATGATTTTTCAAAGGAAATTTAGCTGTCAAGTTGTGGTTGGTATTTACTTCATTCATTATTTAGTGTTTCTAGAATACATTTTTATTGTTGTGAAGAACTATAAGCTTCTCAGGATCTTAGTTTTCATTAATAAACGTAATTTTTGGAGGCAATGTTTTGAGTTATCTCCACAGGTGCGCTTGGGGAACACGTGTTTATTTAATCCGGAAAAATTAATGTATATAATTATTTTTCTCTCTCTCTTTTTTTTTTTTTTGCGTATGGTCTCTATATTACTTTTTTTTTTTTTTGCGTTCAAGTTTCATAAATTTACAGCGATATTTTATCTACAGCTCAATTTTTATTATTTTTTATTTTTATGACGTATTTCGTTATCTTGCTTATAGTGGAAGGTTGGACACAATATTTGTACAGTAACTAATTTTAGCGTTTGCATTTTTCTCATTTCCATTAATTTTGTAATTAAAAGACTTGTAATGAGTTATAATAGCTTTATGTTAATATTTAAATCTTAATAAAGATACTGGTGTTAATATTTAAACCTTAATAAAGATACTGGAATATGTATTAAAATAGATTATGCATTAATTTTTTTTATATTTTATCGATAGACGCAAATTAAATTTGACGTTAAATTCCATCTTCCTTCTGGGTTTTGTTAACGGCTAACCAATGCTATTATTATTATTATTATTATTATTATTATTATTATTATTATTATTATTATTATTATTATTATTATTATTATTATTATTAATTTTTTCCCATTTACAGGACTCTCATCTCCTTACAAGGTAGGATCAAAGGCGCCACGCAGTGACACCAAGAGACCCAATCTTTGTATTATACAATGTTCCCTTTTCCATGTATATAAACACACATACACACACACACACACACACACACACACACACACATAACACACACACACACACACACACACACACACACACACACACACACACATATATATATATATATATATATATATATATATATATATATATATATATATATATATATATATATATATATATATATACCTTGGCTGTTTCCCCCTTTAATTGGGGGGTAGCCGACATCAAAAAAGGAAAACAGTTTGGGGAGAAGTAATTCTCCCCTCTACTCCCCCTCTTCTTTGACGTTTCACAGGATATATATATATATATATATATATATATATATATATATATATATATATATATATATATATATATATATATATATATAAAGAGAGAGAGAGAGAGAGAGAGAGAGAGAGAGAGAGAGAGAGAGAGAGAAACTGATAAAAATTAACACTTCTCGAACCTCTCTTACACACACGAAATGGTTAAATGTTTGTGCATAATGATGGATTTCTTTTTTGATAGTAGTTTATGCTTCAATGTATGATAATGCATAACACTGATACATTATTCTCCTAACTAATGCTTCAATGTAAAATTCTGAAATTTTATTTTTCAGATTTCAAATCTGTGAGTGCATATGAAATTATATACTTTTTTTTTTTTTTACTAGTAACTAGTGCTAGAATATATAAGGAATTGTTTGGTCTAGGATGCAAATGCATGGGCCCTTCGCTATGGATAATTTGTAACTAATGTTTGAATGCAAACTTGGATTGTCTAGTTAGTCTTTTAAGTGACTACTTAATTTTTGTCTTTCATGTATCCATTGCATTGTATTTAATGTATTACGTGTATTATATTCGTTTTAATGTATTATTATATAAAATTTATTGTTTAAAGTTTATTGCATTATTTTGGAATAAAAATGTTTTTAATGTGATATGCTGTGTTTTCTACATTTTATTAAATATGTGCATTACATGTTTTTTTTCCATCTCCTGGTTTACACTGTGTGGTGTTTTGACTATTCACATTATCATATGAGAGTTTTTTATTTATTCAAGTTTGGTTTTCGCAATATTGAACGAATAGTCCTATATCATAAGCTGAGCTTAATGTTTTAATATATCCCTTAGTATTGCTATATATTTTAATTTAGGGTTTTCACATACAACTGGTCAGATATTTTTAGTTTTTATAATATAATAAAAGTGTTTCCCAATGTAATAACTTCACCTTTGTTAGTACAGTAATTTTTTAACTTATGAAACTTCAGTCAATTTAAATTCTCATATGAAATATGGATAAGTTCCGAAACTCCACTTTCCATCGATAAGGGCATAAAAAGGTATGTGATGAAAGTTTCGTTTCCTTTTTTTTGATTGTGCATTCACGGTTTTTGAAAATTTCTCGACCAATGCATCGGCTGATTAGTCCCAAACAGTCATTATTTAATTTTTCGTTAAACTTTGGTCAGTTTCATTTCTTTTTGGAAGTTTGATTAACCCCGAATTTAGTTTTCATTGATAAGGAAAAGAATAATATATATATATATATATATATATATATATATATATATATATATATATATATATATATATAAATATATATATATATATATATATATATATATATATATATATATATATATATATATATATATATATATATATATATATATATATATATATATATATATATATATATATATATATATATATATATATATATATATATATATATATATATATATATATATATATATATATATATATATATATATATATATATATATATATATATATATATATATATATATATATATATATATATATATATATATATATATATATATATATATATATATATATATATATTATAATTGTTCGTTTGTGGTTTTTGAAACATTTTCACATCAGCCTCTACGTGTTTACGCTTTGGAAAATGCGCGCATGAAAGTGATTTAAAATAGACTAGTGACTAAAAATAACCTAAAAAAATATAATATATAAATTATTTGACTTACTTTCTCTTTGAGATTGAAATATTTCGTAATATGATTTGATCTGACGTACCCGAATGAAAGAATTGCTGATAATTATTACAAAGAACAAATAGAAAATTTACTTCGTATATATATATATATATATATATATATATATATATATATATATATATATATATATATATATATATATATATATATATAGTGTGTGTGTGTGTGTGTGTAGACCTAGTTCTTTCTTGAAAGATAATTGACGAATTTAATGAGTTTATTTTCTTTTACTTGAAACTGAATATCAAATGACTATTTACACACACACATATATATATATATATATATATATATATATATATATATATATATATATATATATATATATATATATATATATATATATATATATATACACACAAATTTGTCACATATAATGATAATATATAACTATTTATGTAAAGAAAACCAAGCCTTGAGATTAATTACGCTTAAATATAATTACAGATTAAAAAAATATGATTAAAGATTTTTTTTTTTTTTTTGCATATAATGCTTCTATATAATAACGGATATTATATGCAATTTACATCGAAACCTCTAGTTATTTATGAGTATGAATAAATGTAGGTGTTTTTTTTAATGATCAGGATGTGAATAAGATATTTTGGCAAGCTTAGACCTTTGTTCATGGCTATTTATCAAGAAAAAAAGAAGTAATTTTGCGCTCTAGTTGGTTATAAGCTTAGCCTAATGGGTCAGGAGATCATCAGTGATGTGGAGGTAATCAAGGGATGCAGGTCATTAAGAGATGAAGGTCATTTAGAGATGCTGCTGGAGATCATTAAGAGGTGGAGATCATTATTATATACTGTTGGATATCATTAAGGGATGGAGATTAGTATGAGATGTTGCTGGAGATTATTTAAGACCACTTTCACACAAAAGTGGCATGTCGCACGTGGCATGCCACTTGGCACGCCAGTTGAAAACGAACATCTGGAAACATATGAAACCTTTCACACAGAAGTGGCATGGTACGTCCCATGTGCCACGTGCTACTTGGTGGCACGCAAGTTGCTCGTGGCACATGGGACGTGTCACGCCACATCTGTGTGAAAAGTTTCATTTATTTCCGGATTTTCGTTTTCAACTGGCGTGCCACGTGACATGTCACGTGCGACGTACCACGTTGGTGTGCAAGCGGCCTACGAGTAGGAGATCGTTATTAGCTGCTGCAGGATGTCATTTAGAGATGGAGATAACATAGTCGGAGGTCATCGATAGATGGAGCTGATCAAGGGATGAAAATCATTCAGAGATGGAGATAATTAATAGTTGGAGATCATCGACAGATGGAGATCATCAAGGGATGAAAATCATTCAGAGATGGAGATAATTATAGTTGGAGATCATCAGAAGATGGAAATCATTAACAGATTGAGATAATTGCGAGTTGGAGGTCACCAACGGATGGAGATCAATAAGAGATCGATATCATTATGAGATGGCGATTATTTCGAGATTAAGATCATCAAGAGATGGAGATCATTATCAGCTGGAAATTATTAAGAGCTGATCATTATGAGACCTGCAAATCCGAGAATATTGTGATGATAAGGTAAGACCTATTTTAATTATGTAATTTTTATCAGTAAAATTCACAGTAATCACAGTAAAACTTATAAATATTTTCAGGATTTTTATTTGATTTTTCTTCATAAGAGGTTATGAAACATTTCTAGAAATTTCTAACACGTTAACATATTTGCATAAATAATGTTTTAGTTTATTTTACCTGGTAAAAAAATATATATATAGCATATGATTCTATGAATTATAGAAAATATAATGTTCATTTTGATATTAAAAAAAATAACTATTTTTACTCATATTTAATTTTAGCAATAATGAAATATAGGCCTGATTTCTTAAACCGTGTAAACCTAGGATACCATATTGTTAGTTAGCTAGACACACAAATGGATTTCATAAGCGCATCTGACGCGGTTCTTTGTATGGCTAGGATCCCGTACGGGATTTCTTAAACAGAGTATACCTAGGATACCATATTGGTAGTTAGCTAGACACACAAATGGATTTCATAAACGCATCTGACGCAGTTTTGTGTATGGCTAGGATCCCGTATCCTAGGTTTACACTGTTTGAGAAATCGGGCCATAGTCTCAAACAAATAAAATTCTATTAAATTAATTTAGATAAATAGAGTTCTTTTCAGCACCTTCTCATTTACTTGTAATATGAGATTTATGTCGGCTACCCCCCAATTTAAGGGGGAAACAGCCAAGGTATATGTATGTATGTATGATAACAAGTCTTCCTTGTATAAATTTCAGAACGGCTTGTATCTTCTGTATTATAATTCAAAACATGATTATCATTAACTGATAATCAACAGTCCCAAAGGTTAACAGGTTAGTTGTACTCGAAACTTGTTTTATTAGTTTTGTTAATCTCCTTTTGTTATGTGGGTTAAATGATTTGATACATAGGCCTATTAGATTTATATTTTCAAAGATATAGTTACTTCATATTTAAGTAAAAAGATTATTCTTTAGAATAATTGCAAAAGTTTACTTTTCTTTTAAAGTTATACATTAAAAAGTATAAGTAAGGAAAGCTATTCTGGGCTTTAGGTCGTGGTAGAGTAATGGTTAGAGCACCCCGCAGGGCATCCGGAAGGGTATCCAGCTTTACTGTCCCAGCTCCTACCTGTAGGATATTCTAAATTTAGTTAGGTGGAATAATATCTTTAAGCTTTTATCTAACTATTCAGTCCTTATTAGGTTAATGATTATTAATAAGTTTATTTTGATACATTTCAGAACATAACGTTAGCATGCTGTTGATTTTCAACCAGAACGAGTGTTTATAATAATTTTTATTTAAATGCTTTTAATTTGCTATTGTTACAAAGATTACTGACTAACTTTGCTGTTGTTACACACGTTCCTACCTCACTCATACAAGCTGTAATCCTTTAGGCATTTTTATTACTCATGATACTTGGGTTACTTAAATATTGGAAGTTTTTGTATCTGTAAACCTATTATATTATGGTTCCCTTTTTCAAAACAACTTGGGAAAGCTAATTGCGTGTCACTCAGAGTAGCATGCAAGTCGCACGCGGCGCATGGGACGTGTCACGCCACTTCTGTGTGAAAGGTTTCATATATTTCCGGATGTTCGTTTTCAACTAGTGTGCCACGTGGCATGCCACGTGCGACGTGCCACTTTAGTGTGAAAGCGGCCTTAGAACTTAAAGCTGTTGGAGCTTTTTACTCGGAAAGTAATAAATCGTGTTCGATCCCAATACAGGGTGTTATGAAAGGCATCCAGCTTTAATACCCCAGCTCCATCCTGTTTTTGTCCACCCCCATTCTAATGAAGATTAATACTGACTCATAAAATGGTGCTTTTTAGCACTAATCATTCCATAGCCTTTTTAAAAGTCGATTAAATGGGGGTTGAGCGAGGGGACTGGGTTTTCCCTCCTTGTGTCTTCTTCATGCAAAGAGTCAAGATATTTTGCTTTGACTCAGCCACCCTCCTTATAAGGGGAAATAGTGCCCTTGAAAGTAGGTAGCTTAATCGTTCCATATCCTTTCTTCTTCTTCTCAATTATGAAATTATTTGATATTATTTACTATTTCCTTATTCTTTTCATCTCCCTCTCTTATTCCCTTTCCATTGGCGAGTGAGTGCGCGCGCCTTGTGTTACATTCTCTCTGTGTGTGTATGTGTGACCTTTTTTCACATCGTATTCTCATGAAGAAGAAAACGATGATGAGGAGTAACAGTGTGGGGGGGGGGAGTGCCACTCAGGTAAGGAGATATTGGAGGGTTATACGTGGCTCTGTTGACCTCGCTTAAAGGTCAGGCAAGATTTATTTTCTATCTGTTCATAGCTTCGCTCTATTTATATATTTATTATTTATTTATTTATGTATTAATTTATATGTTTGTTTTTGTTTTTACATGCGAAATGATAGATTAGCTTCATTGCCCTTGTCTAAGCCGAAGCTTGTAAGCCTTCCATTTTTTATTTATTTAATTATTTATTGGTTTGTTTTCGTTTTTACCTGAGAATTGATAGATGAGCTTAATTGCCCTCGTCTAAGCCAAAGCTTGTAACGTTGCAATATTCCGTTGAATCCACCACGTACACCCAGATATATTTCTGGATTCGTTTATCGTGTGCCTAACGCCGCTTTCACACCAAATTGGCACGTCGCACATGGCATGACACGTTGCACGCCAGTTGAAAACGACAATCCTGAAATCTATTAAACCTTTCGCACAGAAGTGGTGTGACACGTCCCTTGTGCCACGTGCAACTTGCGTGCCACTCAGAGTGGTAACTCCTAAGATTATTTGGTTCCAAAAAAGCTAGTCTAAAATGGCTTTATTGACAGTATCGGAAAGTTTAGTTTGGTTTGATTAGATTAGTTATCTTATGTTTGGTTTGATTATATTAAAACTTACTCTTTGTTTTGTTTAAATTCAATCTTGTGGAACCACTTATGCGGTTGCATGTTCGTACAAGTAACTATGAAGGTTTTTTCTTTTCTTTTTTGTACGCTTGTACGAGTCACTATGGAAATTTTTTGGTTGTACTTTCATACAAGTCACTATGGAAACTTTTTGGCTGTACACTCGTACAAGTCACTTTGGAGGTTTTCGGTTGTATGCTCGTACGACTCACTTTGAAGACTTTTTGGTTGTACGCTCGTAAGAGTTACTATGGAAACTTTTCAATTGTACACTCGTTCGTGTCACTTTGGAGGCTTTTCGGTTGTACGCTAGTACGAGTCATTTTGGAGATTTTTCACTTATATGCTTACGAGTCAATCTGGAAACTCGAAACTCCAAACCTCGTCATTGGGAAACAGGTTCTATAACCACTGATTCAGAGTAAAGAAATGCCTTTCACTGACTTTATATAGATATAAAACTGCTCCCCATTCCATAAGATATATTATTCTCACCGTTTTATGTGTCTCAGTCCCCATTCTCATGGGGGTGAACACAGACAGGTTGGAACTTGGGTACTTTATTAAGTTTATAAGGTATACAAACATAATGTTTTTTTGTATACAGTATATTCGCTTAGGCCTATTTAGACCATGTCCCTATAAATAAGAGTAAGCACACTATAATGGTGAAGTATTAGCAGGATAAAGTACTCCTCTGTGACTTTTCATGACAGTATGAAAGACATTCTCTCTCTCTCTCTCTCTCTCTCTCTCTCTCTCTCTCTCTCTCTCTCTCTCTCTCTCTCTCTCTCTCTCTCTCTCTCTCTCTCTCTCTCTCTCAGGAAACAAAATAAGCAATTTCCCAATTGCATTATGATTTACTTTCACTATGTTTTTAGTGTAAGAAATTCATTTCGAGCATTTTCAATTCCCCTCCTATGTATCTATATACATACATGAGCCATTTCCCCCTTATAAGGGGAGTGGCTGAGTCAAGGCAAGATACCCTGACTCTTTGGGAAGAGAAAATGCAGAGGAGGGGATTCCCAGTCCCTTCGCTCATCCCCATTTAGTTGACTTACGACACGCAGGGGAACGCGGAAGAAGTACTCTAGCCCCACTCCCTCAAAATATGTTACTGGAATCATTCGCTTTCTTTGACTTAATATAATCAGCAAGAACACTTCAATTCTAAATTACTTGAGTTACAGGTATCGTTTATCTATCTATCTATCTATCTATCTATCTATCTGCATATTTATCACTTTAATTTCTCTCTCTCTCTCTCTCTCTCTCTCTCTCTCTCTCTCTCTCTCTCTCTCTCTCTCTCTCTCTCTCTCTCTCTCTCTCACACACACACACACACACACACACACACAGAGTGAGTCTTGCATTAAATCTCTCCAAATGAGAAAAAAAATATGAGCTAAAACCAAAGCCTCAGAAAAAAAACTTAAAAGCTCTGAATGAATGTAATAAAAAAAAAGGAAGATGGAATTCAATTAAACTGGGATTAACAGGAAGATTTAACATGTTAAATACACGATATTTGTGCGTCTCTGGAGGCTGCGAAGCACATAATGGTACTTATCATAGCATTCGTCTCTGTTTATTATTTTTTTTTTAGCATTTTTTGTTTCCTGTTTGTGTTGTTTTTTCAGCATTACACACATATACCCATGCATACATACATACATACATACGCATATATATATATATATATATATATATATATATATATATATATATATATATATATATATATATATATATATATATATATATATATATATATATATATATATATATTTACTTACGATTGTGATACTAGGCCTGACCAAAAAAAAAAAAACAAAAAAACTCATCGGGTCTGGGCACGTACAGCACATAAAGAGAAACAGAGATGGGGAGTGTTGTGGCTTGCCAGATGTGACGGGATAATAAGAGATGCCTAACGAATATCCAACAATATTCGGTGTTGTCGTCGGCCTAGAAAAAGAACCGTAATTGAAGGAAGACTTAACATGGAATTGTCCTGGACAGTCCTGTTAAAGTCCGAAAGACCGTTCAGCAGTTGTATCGCATATCTATCTATCGGATTCCAGTCCAATTTTTAGCTCCAACCTGTCTGTGCCCATCTAGTTTCATAGGGAGTAGTTGTGACAAGTAAAACTGTACACACATTCATAAACTGTATACATAGTCATTCCCTGTTTTAACTGTCTTTCTTCTTCTTTTTCATCTACGTCAGATTTATGAGCCATTCTTTATGCGGGTTCTCTGCTTTTGACGAGTTGCCTCCACCTGCCTCTGTCGCCTGTCATGTTGATATCCAGGTCCTTTTTGCCCATATCCGCTGCCATGAAACCTTTCCACTGTTTTAACTGCCTCTAATCCACCCCAGTTTCCCATTTCACAGGGTCGTTAATCTCCTTCCTCCCATTCAAGCTCATTATTTGTGCTTTGGTATTATATTTACCGTTCCTTAATATTCTGTTAATCCCATTTATTGCTGGTTGTAAGTCTTTCTCCTCTTTCAAGTCATTTGTGAATTATTTAGGGTAATCTTCTTATATCCCTCATGGTAAAAAGATGACATTTAATACTGATATACATACATAAA
>JAXCGZ010017403.1:62500-70927 GCA_037179515.1 Halocaridina rubra | reverse complement strand
TGTGTGTGTGATTACCTAATTGTGATTACCTAATTGTGTTTACGGGAAAGAGCCCAAAGCTCGTATCTTCCCGTCTCCTGATCGGTTCCATTTTTAGACTTAGTGATACTTATCGTACCTGTCCTTAAAACTATGGATTGAGATAGCATTAACTACCTCCTCGCTTAGCGAATTCCAATTATCAACTACTCTTACACTGAAAAAGTATTTCCTTACATCCTGCAAACAAGTTTTCTTACGAAGCTTCAAACTATGACCTCTAGTTCTAGAGCCAGCCATATCGAAATATCGATCCCTATCCACTCTATCATAACCATGAAGGAATTTAAAGACTGTCACCATATCCCCCCTTACTCTTCTAGCTTCGAGTGATGGCAAGTCTAATTCCCTCAGCCTCTCATCATAACCGAGATTGCATATTTCTGGCACCAGTTTCGTGGCATGTCTTTGAACTTTTTCAAGCTTAGCTATGTGCTTTTTCAAGTGCGGATTCCAAAAGGGGGCTGCATATTCGAGTTTTGGCCTCACATAGGTTACATAAATATTTCTGAACATTTCCTTGTCCATGTGCCTGAAGGCTACCCTTACATTTGATAAGAATGCATATGCTGCCCTTACTACGCCATTTATATGTATTTCTGGAGACAAATCTGCCAGTATGTTTACTCCTAGATCTCTCTCATTTTCTGTCTCTTGAAGTTGTACTCCAGCCACCGAGTAGTCAAGCTTGGGCCTTCTTGCACTTGTACCCATTCTCATTACCTTACATTTTGAGGTATTGAATTTCATTAGCCACTTTTCTGACCACTCATGCAGATTATTTAGATCCTCCTGAAGTTCTCTACCATTGTTCTCGTTTTTTACTTTCTTCACAATCTTTGCATCATCTGCAAACATATTCATGAATGAATTTACAGACTCTGGTAGGTCATTTACATATACAAGGAACAAAAGTGGCCCTAAAACTGAACCCTGTGGAACTCCACTACTAACTCTTCTCCATTCAGACACTGAGTGTCTTACTCTAACCCTCTGTTCCCTTCCTTCTAAGTAAGTTTTTATCCATTCCAAGACATTTCCACCTATTCTAGCCATTGATTGCAGCTTCCTAATAAGTCACCCATGTGGAACAGTGTCAAACGCTTTCTGGAAGTCTAGGAATATGCAATCTGCCCAGCCCTCTCTTTCCTGTAAGATTTGGCTTACCTCATCATTAAATTCTAATAAGTTTGTTACTGTTGATCTTCCTTCTCTGAAGCCATGTTGCCTCACTGACAAAAAGTTGAAGGATTCCAAGTGAAGAGAGATATGTTTCCTTAGTAGTTTCTCCATAAGTTTGCAAACTATGCTGGTCAAGGAAACTGGTCTATAGTTCAGAGCCGTATCCCTCCTTCCCTTTTTGAAGATAGGTATCACATTTGCTTGTTTCCAGCATCTTGGAATCTCCCCCGACTCCAGTGACTCCTTAAATATGATACTTAGTGCCACTGATATTGTGTTTGCGCATTTTTTAAGCACATGAGGGGATATGTCATCAGGACCTGTAGCTTTATGAACATCTAAATCCATCAGTGCTTTGCATACCTCTGTGGCTGTAAGGTTGATGTTCTCTAATACCGGCCCTTGAGCTTCTATCACTGCAATCTGAGGGGGTGGGGTATTTTCTACTGTAAATACTGACTGAAACTCCTTGTTCAATTCTTTGCAGATCTCTTCGTCCGTCTCAGTGATGCTTCCATCCGCTCTCTTTAGCCTTAAAACCTGTTCTTTTACCTTCAGTTTTCCTCTGATAAAGCTGTGGAAAAGCTTGGGATTTTCTTTAGCCTTCCTGGTGATGTCCCTCTCATAATCTCTCTCTGCCTCTCTCCTTTTACTTAGGTAGTCATTTCTTGCTCTTTTGTAGGTTTGCCAGGCATTTATGTTTTTTCTCCTCCTATACCTTTTCCAGCATTTGTCTCTCCACTCCTTAGCTCTTTTACACCCATTATCGAACCATTTCTCTCTGGCATGAATTACACCTACTTTGGTGACAGGTATGCAGCAATCTACTATCTTCCCATATTTCTCACAAAAGATGTCATACATTTCTTGTACAGATTTGTTGTAAAATAAGGTTCTCAAGTCAATAACTGCAAAAAGCTCATTCATATTGATGTAATCTCCTTTCGGATAGTTCCTCCTCATGTCCTCAGTGCCTCTACTCTCAGGAAGAATGTCTTCAATGATATACTCCATCAACAACACACAGTGGTCACTCTTTCCAATTGGTGGTTCATACTCAATATTTTCAATATCCAACACATTATCTGTGAACACTAGATCAAGTAGTGATGGCTCATCCCCACCCCTGGCTCTTGTTGGTTCCATTACATGTTGGTGTAGGAAATTCCCTTGTACGCAATCTAGGAATCTTGCCCCAAATGAGTCCTCACCACTGTGTGGGTCAAGATTTATCCAATCTATATCTTTATGATTAAAGTCTCCCATAATCAAAATCCTACATTTTTTCTCCCGTGCCATGTTAACAACTGAGTTTATGACTTCAATAGTACCTATATGACTTTCCTCATAAATTTCAAGCCTATTTTGGTTCCTTGGTGGGTTGTATACAACAGTTATTATAATGCTCTCTGACCCAGTATTTATGCGAGCAACAAGAAATTCCCTGAACTCACTTTCTATAGCCAAGTTTATTTCTTCAACTTGAATCCTCTCACTTATGAGCAGTGCTATCCCTCCACCAGTCCTCTCAGATCTTTCGACCCTTAGTATTCTGAAGCCCTTAGGAAAAACTGTGACACTGTTTATATCCTCACTCAACTTAGTCTCTGTAATTGCTACTATATCTGCCTTACTGTTGTGGATCCTATCTTTTAATTCTACTGCCTTACCAGCTAATCCATCAGCATTTGTGTATAACAATCTTAATGAGGCCCCATCCCCTGATCTTCTGTCATTATCTTCTTTATCTCCCCTTTGCATGGAAGTATTCTGTAACGAAAATTTTTCTTCTCTTCTTCATTTCTTTCATCATTTAACCTTCTTGCCTCTTGCAACAAGTTTTTTATCTTTCCCATCTCTTCCTGTGTTCTGTATCGTCTAATGAACACTTCTTTGCATTCTTGAAGGTCTTTTAGACTTTTTTTTTCTCAACAATATTTCCCTACATGTTTCCCCTCTCTCAAAGGTTACTTTTGTTGGTCTCGGCTTTCCTTCCCTCGAATATTTACCTAGTTGGTGTATGTTTACAATATCCTCAGGACCACATACTACTCCAAGCTTTCGTATCAGGTCTACAACGCTAGCTTTATTTTCTTCAAAATGTGTGTGATTACCTAATTGTGATTACCTAATTGTGTTTACGGGAAAGAGCCCAAAGCTCGTATCTTCCCGTCTCCTGATCGGTTCCATTTTTAGACTTAGTGATACTTATCAAACCTGTCCTTAAAACTATGGATTGAGATAGCATTAACTACCTCCTCGCTTAGCGAATTCCAATTACCAACTACTCTTACACTGAAAAAGTATTTCCTTACATCCTGCAAACAAGTTTTCTTCCGAAGCTTCAAACTATGACCTCTAGTTCTAGAGCCAGCCATATCGAAATATCGATCCCTATCCACTCTATCATAACCATGAAGGAATTTAAAGACTGTCACCATATCCCCCCTTACTCTTCTAGCTTCGAGTGATGGCAAGTCTAATTCCCTCAGCCTCTCATCATAACCGAGATTGCGTATTTCTGGCACCAGTTTCGTGGCATGTCTTTGAACTTTTTCAAGCTTAGCTATGTGCTTTTTCAAGTGCGGATTCCAAAAGGGGGCTGCATATTCGAGTTTTGGCCTCACATAGGTTACATAAATATTTCTGAATATTTCCTTGTCCATGTGCCTGAAGGCTACCCTTACGTTTGATAAGAATGCATATGCTGCCCTTACTACGCCATTTATATGTATTTCTGGAGACAAATCTGCCAGTATGTTTACTCCTAGATCTCTCTAATTTTCTGTCTCTTGAAGTTGTACTCCAGCCACCGAGTAGTCAAGCTTGGGCCTTCTTGCACTTGTACCCATTCTCATTACCTTACATTTTGAGGTATTGAATTTCATTAGCCACTTTTCTGACCACTCATGCAGATTATTTAGATCCTCCTGAAGTTCTCTACCATTGTTCTCGTTTTTTACTTTCTTCACAATCTTTGCATCATCTGCAAACATATTCATGAATGAATTTACAGACTCTGGTAGGTCATTTACATATACAAGGAACAAAAGTGGCCCTAAAACTGAACCCTGTGGAACTCCACTACTAACTCTTCTCCATTCAGACACTGAGTGTCTTACTCTAACCCTCTGTTCCCTTCCTTCTAAGTAAGTTTTTATCCATTCCAAGACATTTCCACCTATTCTAGCCATTGATTGCAGCTTCCTAATAAGTCTCCCATGTGGAACAGTGTCAAACGCTTTCTGGAAGTCTAGGAATATGCAATCTGCCCAGCCCTCTCTTTCCTGTAAGATTTGGCTTACCTCATCATAAAATTCTAATAAGTTTGTTACTGTTGATCTTCCTTCTCTGAAGCCATGTTGCCTCACTGACAAAAAGATGAAGGATTCCAAGTGAAGAGAGATATGTTTCCTTAGTAGTTTCTCCATAAGTTTGCAAACTATGCTGGTCAAGGAAACTGGTCTATAGTTCAGAGCCGTATCCCTCCTTCCCTTTTTGAAGATAGGTATCACATTTGCTTGTTTCCAGCATCTTGGAATCTCCCCCGACTCCAGTGACTCCTTAAATATGATACTTAGTGCCACTGATATTGTGCTTGCGCATTTTTTAAGCACATGAGGGGATATGTCATCAGGACCTGTAGCTTTATGAACATCTAAATCCATCAGCGCTTTGCATACCTCTGTGGCTGTAAGGTTGATGTTCTCTAGTACCGGCCCTTGAGCTTCTATCTCTGCAATCTGAGGGGGTGGGGTATTTTCTACTGTAAATACTGACTGAAACTCCTTGTTCAATTCTTTGCAGATCTCTTCGTCCGTCTCAGTGATGCTTCCATCCGCTCTCTTTAGCCTTAAAACCTGTTCTTTTACCTTCAGTTTTCCTCTGATAAAGCTGTGGAAAAGCTTGGGATTTTCTTTAGCCTTCCTGGTGATGTCCCTCTCATAATCTCTCTCTGCCTCTCTCCTTTTACTTAGGTAGTCATTTCTTGCTCTTTTGTAGGTTTGCCAGGCATTTATGTTTTTTCTCCTCCTATACCTTTTCCAGCATTTGTCTCTCCACTCCTTAGCTCTTTTACACCCATTATCGAACCATTTCTCTCTGGCATGAATTACACCTACTTTGGTGACAGGTATGCAGCAATCTACTATCTTCCCATATTTCTCACAAAAGATGTCATACATTTCTTGTACAGATTTGTTGTAAAATAAGGTTCTCCAGTCAATAACTGCAAAAAGCTCATTCATTTTGATGTAATCTCCTTTCGGATAGTTCCTCCTCATGTCCTCAGTGCCTCTACTCTCAGGAAGAATGTCTTCAATGATATACTCCATCAACAACACACAGTGGTCACTCTTTCCAATTGGTGGTTCATACTCAATATTTTCAATATCCAACACATTATCTGTGAACACCAGATCAAGTAGTGATGGCTCATCCCCACCCCTGGCTCTTGTTGGTTCCATTACATGTTGGTGTAGGAAATTCCCTTGTACACAATCTAGGAATCTTGCCCCAAATGAGTCCTCACCACTGTGTGGGTCAAGATTTATCCAATCTATCTCTTTATGATTAAAGTCTCCCATAATCAAAATCCTACATTTTTTCTCCCGCGCCATGTTAACAACTGAGTTTATGACTTCAATCGTACCTATATGACTTTCCTCATAAATTTCAAGCCTATTTTGGTTCCTTGGTGGGTTGTATACAACAGTTATTATAATGCTCTCTGACCCAGTATTTATGCGAGCAACAAGAAATTCCCTGAACTCACTTTCTATAGCCAAGTTTATTTCTTCAACTTGAATCCTCTCACTTATGAGCAGTGCTATCCCTCCACCAGTCCTCTCAGATCTTTCGACCCTTAGTATTCTGAAGCCCTTAGGAAAAACTGTGACACTGTTTATGTCCTCACTCAACTTAGTCTCTGTAATTGCTACTATATCTGCCTTACTGTTGTGAATCCTATCTTTTAATTCTACTGCCTTACCAGCTAATCCATCAGCATTTGTGTATAACAATCTTAATGAGGCCCCATCCCCTGATCTTCTCTCATTATCTTCTTTATCTCCCCTTTGTCTGGAAGTATTCTGTAACGAAAATTTTTCTTCTCTTCTTCATTTCTTTCATCATTTAACCTTCTTGCCTCTTGCAACAAAGTTTTTTATCTTTCCCATCTCTTCCTGTGTTCTGTATCATCTAATGAACACTTCTTTGCATTCTTGAAGGTCTTTTAGACTTTTTTTTCTCAACAATATTTCCCTACATGTCTCCCCTCTCTCAAAGGTTACTTTTGTTGGTCTCGGCTTTCCTTCCCTCGAATATTTACCTAGTTGGTGTATGTTTACAATATCCTCAGGACCACATACTACTCCAAGCTTTCTTATCAGGTCTACAACGTTAGCTTTATTTTCTTCAAGTCTCCCCTGCCATGTTGGCTCCTGGGATTCACTTATGCCTGAGATTACCACTGTCTTCTCCTTATCAAGTGCCTGTCTGATGAGTAGGTTTGCCCTTTCCATCACAACGTCTTTCATTTTTTCGATTACTGTCTCTTTATAGTCAACTGTTTGTATGTTTTCCAGTGCCACCACCTTTACAGCCTCTTTTACTGCCACATTCCCCTTTAGTGCATCAGCAAAGGACGTTTTCATGGCATCATTTTCCATATTCAGCTCCTGGAACTCTTTTCTGAACTGTTCAATGTTTTCCTTAATCTGAACATTCCAAGCAGCAATCTCGTCTCTCTCAGAAGAGAGCAGTGAACTAACATCTAATTCCTTTAGGTTGTCATTTAGCTGTTTGTTTTTATCTTCTTGTTTAGAAATTCTAGATTCTAGTTGACTCTTTCCCCCTTCCAGCTTCTTTATTCTTTTTTCTAGTTCCTTTCTCTCCTGCCCTTGTGCTTTATTTGCTTCCTCCAAAGATCTTATTTGTTCTCTGAGTGTTTCATTCTCTTTCATTTCTCCATCCATATTCCGAATTTTATCATCAAGGCTTGTAACCATTTCCTCTAACTTCTTGATTCTCTGTTTAAGTCCTCTGATGACTACCCCTTCTCCCGACCCATGGGTGGGAGAGGTTTGGGACAGAGATGGCTTCATTTTTATGTTCTCCCTCTCACAGAATATAGAAAGAAGACGAGAAAGAGGAAAAAAAAAAAAAAAAAAAAAAAAAACTTCTAATTTACCTTCACACAGAATTTTTATATCTCCATATAAGTGCTATTTAGTGACTCAGTTTGTCTCCTTTCTGGTAACACACATCTTAACTTAAAAACTTGACCATGGTAATTTAAGTATAAAAAGAAAAAGAAAAACAAAAGTCAAACCTGAAGGAAAATTCGAATTTGTGTTCGAGGTGGCACCCACCTGTTTCTGTTATATATTCTTCCTAACTGATAAACTGACTTGCTAACCAAGATATGTTATCACGGGATTTAGTCTTTACATTTAACTCAATATATATACAAAATAACAAAATAGCAAAAGAGAAAGCTAAAAGAAAAGCAAAAAAAATGAAGGAAATAGGACTGCTGTACTACTTGGCAACTTAACTCAGTACTGTTGACAGGTGGGTATTTGGTAATTTTTTTTCTTTTATTATTCAATTTTTTCGTGTATCAAACTAACTAACTAGTTAATATAAATGGGAAGGATACTGATTTTAACAATATATAGAACCACAGGATCAGGTAAAACGGCTTAAGAGCTTTCCCCAGTTTACACAAAAAATTAGGTAATGTGGTGTGATGGCTCCACGTCTGGCAACCCTTCTAGATTTCCCTCAAGGCAGAAACTGGACGGCAGCTTCTCTCTCTTCCTCACGAAAAAGTTCTCAATTTTTTTCCTTTAATATGAACAGTCTCGTCTTACAAATATTAGTTTTTGTACTCACAATACTCTGCAGGATTTCAGATTTATGGAAATTATGGTAAAGTTTTCCACTAAGCACTTTAGTCACTCGAAACTTAAAAATTTAAGAGGAGCAATTCCGTGTGTCACTGAACGCGCGGTGTGTGTGTATATGTGTGTGTGTGTGTGTGTGTGTAGTAAGGAAGCCCATCAGTGGAACAACACATGAAAAAAAATAACGCTATATTTCGGGTCCTAACTGGACCCGAAATATAGCGTTATTTTTTCTGCATTGTTTCACTGATTGACATCCTTACCATTTAGTGCTGTATGCCAACAGTATGTTCTTACT
>JAXCGZ010017403.1:0-60000 GCA_037179515.1 Halocaridina rubra | reverse complement strand
AACATCCTCATCTCTGCCACATCCAGTTTTTTGTCTTGTGTCTTCATTAATGCCCATGTCTCTGCTCCATACATCATCGCAGGTCTCACAACTGTCTTGTGCACTTTACCCCTCAACTTAATCCCTATTCTCCTGTCGCACAGCACCACCAGACACTTTCTTCCAGTTCTTCCATCCCGTTTGTATTCTGTGGGTTATTTCTGACTTTAGATCACCATCCTCTGCTACTGTTGATCCCAAATACTTGAACTTTTCAACGCTTTTCAACACCTCACCCTGCAAATTGACCTCCCCATCTTCATCATCTCTCAACATCAAGTACTCTGTCTTCTTCCTGCTGATTTTCAGTCCACTATCCTCCATCACCCTTCTCCACTCCTCAAGCTTCTCCTCCAATATTTCTCATCTGTTGCTACTCAAAGCAGACCCTTGATGCAGACCAACATTTACTGAGAGACTTTTCGTCAAACCCACGCTGCTCTTAACATTTGCCTCTGCCCTCTCATACATATCTTGGATGATTCTTACATATTTCCCGGGGACTCCCTTTTCTCTAATACACCTCCACACCTCTTGACGTGGTAGTCAATCATATGCCTTTCCCAGGTTAATAAAGACCATATGCAGTCCTTTCTGTTTCTCCCTAAGCTTTTCCATCATTTGTCTCAAGGCAAATATGGCATCCACTGTCCCTCTTCCAGGCATGAAACCAAACTGTTACCTCTCTGAGTCTCCTCTCTATGATCTTCTTCCATATCTTCATAGTATGACTTAACAACTTTATACCTCTATAGTTTCCACACTCCTGAACGTCTCCCTTCCCTTTACAGATTGGGATGATTAGGCTTCCTCTCCACTCCTCTGACATCTTTTCCTGACTAAAGATCTTTTGCATTAAGTCCCACAAGATATCTATGTCTTCCTCTCCAAGACTCTTCCATACCTCCACTGGCATCTTATCTGGTCCTGCTGCCTTCCCATTTTTCATCTCCCTTACTGCCCGCTCTACCTCTCGTATAGTCACTGTTGTTGTAACTGCTTCATTTGGAAGTCCATCTTCAAATACTGCTCTTGGGTTCTCTTCAAAATAAGTTTCCCATCTGCTTTTTATTTCATCATCTTCTGCTAGAACTACTCCATGGTTATCCTTTATTTGTCTTACTTGGGTCAAGTCCTTGGATGTAGCATCTCGGGCCTTGGCAATTCGCAATATTTTCTTCTCTCCTTCAGGTGCTTCCAGCTCTTCAGAGACTTCATTCAATGTCTCTGCCTTTGCTTTTTCTACTGCTCTCCTTGTCTCCCTCTTTGCCTGCTTGTACTCTTCTTTATCTTGCTCCAGGCCTGATAAATCTGCCTTTTTTTAGCTTTTTCTTGTTCTTCGCCCATTCTTGCACTTCCTCATTCCACCACCATGACTCTCTAACATTTGGGGGTTTCCTTCCTGATACTGATATATATATATATATATATATATATATATATATATATATATATATATATATATATATATATATATATATATATATATATATATATATATATATATATATATATATATATATATATATATATATATATATATATATATATATATATATATATATATATATATATATATATATATATATATATATATATATATATATATATATATATATATATATATATATATATATATATATATATATATATATATATATATATATATATATATATATATATATATATATATATTATATATTGATATATATATATATATATATATATATATATATATATATATATATATATATATATATATATATATATATATATATATATATATATATATATATTGATATATATATATATATATATATATATATATATATATATATATATATATATATATATATATATATATATATATACATATATATATATATATATATATATATATATATATATATATATATATATATTGATATATATATATATTGATATATATATATTGATATATATATATATATATATATTGATATATATATATATATATATATATATATATATATATATATATATATATATATATATATATATATATATATATATATATATATATATATATTTATATGTGTGTGTGTGTGTATAACCCCCTGAGGGAGGGGGCTAGAATACTTTCTACGTTTCCCTTGCGTCTCATAAGAGTCGACTAATTGGGGCGGAGCGAGGGACTGGGAATCCCCTCCTCTGTATTTTCTCTTACCAAGGAGTGAGAGTATTTCGCCTTGTGTTAGCCACTCCACTTATAAGGGGACAAATGGCTCATGCATGTAGATACATAAATAATGCATATATATATATATATATATATATATATATATATATATATATATATATATATATATATATATATATATATATATATTGCAGTCTCAACAATAATGAAAAAGTGATTGTAAGAACTTTAGATATATAGAACACTGCAAATGCAAAACAGCGGTCATATGCAGAAAGATATGTATAAAAGATTTCTACTGCCAAAATATACACATTTGTGTGTGGGGGGGGGGATTAGACCCTAAGCAAGAATTCCATAAGAAACATTCTTTTTTGAAGGGTAATAGAATTTTATGTATATATGAGTCTGTCTTCTCTAAATTGATTAATGTACAATTGCTGTCAATGAGAGCTCATCCATTGCACACCACGAATATGCTTACATACATACATACATACATACATACATACATACATACATACATACATACATACATATATACATACATATACAATGGTCGCAATGCCCTTATAATGCGATGGCCTAGTTAAAGCACATCCACCGGAAACCAAACATACATCGATCACTCCTCTAAACTCCGGGTTAACATCTCCTCCGTGTTCCCCTATATGTCCTGAAAGTTGACTAAATGGGCGGATAAGGGGAACTAAGAATCTCCCCTCTGTATTTTCCTCCTGGAATATGTCAAGGCACCAACCACGAATATACATTAGCATAACAAGTATTTACAAGTATAGTCTCTTGTATGGCGACAACACACACAACTTACTAGCAGGAGCTATAATTCTCTTAGACACCAGACAGGGAAGAATCTGCTTACTATCTGCTATCTTTATATATATATATATATATATATATATATATATATATATATATATATATATATATATATATATATATATATATATATATATATATATATATATATATATATATATATATATATATATATATATATAAAGGGGGTGACTGAATAAGGGGAAACACTTGATTCTGAGAGGGAAGAAAATAAAATGGAGGTGATTGTCAAACCCCTCGCTCCGCTATTTTACTATTTCTTCGTTTTTCGTTCTTTACCTTTCACCTAAATCTATTTTTTTCTCATATGTCTCTTCTTCCCCTCTTCCTCCTCCATTAACCCTCCCCCCCCCCCACATTTCCTCTTCTGTCGTTGTGAGCCCAAATCACGTCCGAAATATTTAAAAAAAAAAAAAAAAAAAAAGGTTCTCTGAAATCCTTCGAGTTGCAAGTTTCGGTATTTATTGTGACATGGTTGGTATATAATGTCTGACAATGGTATTTCTATTAAAGGAAGAAAAAGGCAGTGACCAGAGCCTCTTTTATTCCTTCCGTATCTGCCGTTTCATTTCTATTTTTTTTTCTTCAGGTTATATACGTTCTTTGTTTTATTTTATGTCTAGTATTTTCTTTTAAAAAAAGAAAAGTACTTCGAAGTAACTTTCTTTTTCCCCCTTATAACAAGATCTCAAACTACTTCCTGGATATAATGCTAAATATCTATTATCATGTTTGAGCCTAGATACAGTTCGTTTCTTGATTGACCTGCCACTCCTACTTGATACACTGATACTCACTGTCTCAGTAGTGTCTTACAAACGCCACTACTGTCCCAATAGCAAGTTGAACGAACTACTGACGAAGAATTTTTAGTACGTATCTTTATGTTTTAGCTGAAAAAACGGTTTAGTTCCATTAATGATCTACTATTTCTTTTGGTGTATTCATGGTTTAAAGAAGTCATTGGCAATAAACACCAGTAATGTCCTTTCCGCACCTTAAACAAGGTACTATAATAGTTTAAATTTCTCTTTAAATGACTTTATGCGTCAGTTTTTCAGTCTCTCATGATAATAATAATAATAATAATAATAATAATAATAATAATAATAATAATAATAATAATAATAATAATAATAATAATAATAATAATAACAATAATAATAATAATAATAATAATAATAATAATGATAATAATAATAATAATAATAATAATAATAATAATAATAATAATAATAATAATAATAATAATAATAATAATAATAATAATAATAATAATAATAATAATAATAATAATAATAATAATGCTGTTTCGTTTCCAATTAAGAGAAGACAGAGGGGAAACGATAACTACTGAGCTAAGGAGGGGGGGAAAGTTGAGGGGAGAGTTTTCTGTCTGTTTGCTATGTGGAAACATCATTTACGTACAGTAATATCCAGATTATGCAATTCCTTGGTTAGGTTTAAGAGAATACTCCTGGTATCGTTTATAAGTTCAGAGGATATCTCCACAGAAATAATGATGGCAGTTATAATCTTATATTATTCTATGCTTTTCTTGACTTTCCTAACTGCTATCCACTTCCTGGTCTTGCATTTATTTTTTTTTCTTTCTTGATTTTTTTTTCTCATCCATACTTTTATTTTAAGTTTTGCGGTTTTATATACTTTTCACATATACGTGTATATTTTTGTGTGATCTCTATAACACGTTTTATTTGTTTCATATCATATCTCATTACGCTTCTGTCTTATTTTCCTGTGTTAGCACGGTGTTAGGTTCATGTCATCACAGTGCCAGTCCAAAGCCAATATGAAGGGGAGAGCTGCAAAAAAAAAAATAATAATAATAATAAGAAACATTCGACAATGTCATTTGAAACAATGTCTACATTAGTGGCCTTGCGTAAATTGCGTAAATTTACAACTCTTAATTTTATATATTTATTTATTTATATCTTTATTTATTTATATCTTTATTTATTTATTTATTTATTTATTTGTTACAGTTATAACAATCAGAGAAAATTTTTGAGTAGCAGCTTTCTCATGATTACAATTATTATGTGAGTTTGAAGGTGAGTTCAGTACAAGTATTGTACGAATTCAGGGCTTTGCATTGCTTTTTACTTTGTATTCATATTCTCCCTGTTCATCTCTTTGTTTACCTGAATTTTATTCCTGAAAATTACAGTCATTTCTTCCCCGATTCCTAATCATCGTTTCAACCACTTACTAATTCTGTTTGTATCGCGTTCACCTTGCATTCGCCGAGCATCGCTTAACAATAATTCACAAACATACACCCAACTATGACATATAAGTTCTATTTAAATTTTGAAGTCAAACTGTTACAGTTTGATATTTATAATAAATATTTTTTATCAATTCTCTGCAAATAACAGGTTTTAGTCATCAAAATTTCAACGGTTGAAGATGTATGTAATTTTGAATTTCCAGAATCTGAACTGTTGGAATGTACATATTTAATTCACGCCATCAAAGTGTGAAGGGTATCTAATAATCTTTCTGTGTAATTACCTAATTGCAATTACCTAATTGTGTTTACGGGCAAGAGCCCAAAGCTCGTATCTTCCCGTCTCCTCATCGGTTCCATTTTATACTTAGTGATACTTATCATACCTGTCCTTAACACTATGGATTGAGATAGCATTAACTACCTCCTCGCTTAGCCAATTCCAATTATCAACTACTCTTACACTGAAAAAGTATTTCCTTACATCCTGCAAAGAAGTTTTCTTACGAAGCTTCAAACTATGACCTCTAGTTCTAGAGACAGCCATATCAAAATATCGATCCCTATCCACTCTATCATAACCATGAAGGAATTTAAAGAATTTCACCCTATCCCCCACAATCTTCTAGCTTCGAGTGATGGTAAGTCTAATTCCCTCAGCCTCTCATCATAACTGAGATTGCATATTTCTGGCACCAGTTTCGTAGCATGTCTTTGAACTTTTTCAAGCTTAGCTATGTGCTTTTTCAAGTGCGGATTCCAAAAGGGGGCTGCATATTCGAATTTTGGCCTCAACATTTCCTACTCCATGTGCCTGAAGGCTACCCTTACATTTGGTAAGAAGGCATATGCTGCCCTTACTATGCCATTTATATGTATTTCTGGAGACAAATCTGCCAGTATGTTTACTCCTAGAAATCTCTCATTTTCTGTCTCTTGAAGTTGTACTCCAGCCACCGAGTAGTCAAGCTTGGGCCTTCTTGCACTTGTACCCATTCTCATTACCTTACATTTTGAAGTATTGAATTTCATTAGCCACTTTTCTGACCACTCATGCAGACTATTTAGATCTTCCTGTAGTTCTCTACCATTGTTCTCATTTCCTACTTTCTTCACAATCTTTGCATCATCTTCAAACATATTCATGAATGAATTTACAGACTCTGGTAGGCCATTTACATATACAAGGAACAAAAGTAGCCCTAAAACTGAACCCTGTGGAACTCCACTACTAACTCTTCTCCATTAAGACACTGAGTGCCTTACTCTAACCCTCTGTACCCTTCCTTTTAAGTAAGTTTGTATCCCTTCCAAGACATTTCCACCTATTCCAGTCATTGCTTGCAGCTTCCTAATAAGTCTCCCATGTGGAACAGCGTCAAATGCTTTCTGGAAGTCTAGGAATATGCAATCTGCCCAGTCCTCTCTTTTCTGTAAGATTCGACTTACCTCATCATAAAATTCTAATAAGTTTGTTACTGTTGATCTACCTTCTCTGAAGCCATGTTGCCTCACTGACAAAAAGTTGAAGGATTCCAAGTGAAGAGAGATATGTTTCCTTAGTAGTTTTTCCATAACTTTGCAAACTATGCTGGTCAAGGAAACTGGTCTATAATTCAGAGCCGTATCCCTCCTTCCTTTTTGAAGATAGGTATCACATTTGCTTGTTTCCAGCATCTTGGAATCTCCCCCGACTCCAGTGACTTTTTAAATATGATACTTAGTGCCACTGATATTGAGTTTGCGCATTTTTTAAGTACATCAGGGGACATGTCATCAGGACCTGTAGCTTTATGAACATCTAAATCCATCAGCGCTTTGCATACCTCTGTGGCTGTAAGGTTGATGTTCTCTAATACCGGCCCTTGAGCTTCTATCTCTGCAATCTGAGGGGGTGGGGTATTTTCTACTGTAAATACTGACTGAAACTCCTTGTTCAATTCTTTGCAGATCTCTTCATCCGTGTCAGTGATGCTTCCATCCGCTCTCTTTAGCCTTAAAACCCGTTCTTTTACCTTCAGTTTTCCTCTGATAAAGCTGTGGAAAAGCTTGGGATTTTCTTTAGCCTTCCTTGTGATGTCCCTCTCATAGTCTCTCTCTGCCCCTCTCCTTTTACTTAGGTAGTCATTTCTTGCTCTTTTGTAGGTTTGCCAGGCATTTATGTTTTTTCTCCTCCTATACCTTTTCCAGCATTTGTCTCTCCACTCCTAAGCTCTTTTACACTCATTATCAAACCATTTCTCTCTGGCATGAATTACACCTACTTTGGTGACAGGTATGCAGCAATCTACTATCTTCCCATATTTCTCACAAAAGATGTCATACATTTCTTGTACAGATTTGATGTAAACTAAGGTTCTCCAGTCAAAAACTGCAAAAAGCTCATTCATTTTGATGTAATCTCCTTTCGCATAGTTCCTCCTCATGTCCTAAGTACCTCTACTCTCAGGCAGAATATCTTCAATGATATACTCCATCAACAACACACAGTGGTCACTCTTTCCAATTGGTGGTTCATACTCAATTTTTTCAATATCCAACACATTATCTGTGAATACTATATCAAGTATTGATGGCTCATCCCCACCCCTGGCTCTCATTGGTTCCATTACATGTTGGTGTAGGAAATTCCCTTGTACGCAATCTAGGAATCTTGCCTCGAATGAATCCTTACCACTGTGTGGGTCAAGATTTATCCAATCTATCGCTTTATGATTAAAATCTCCCATAATCAAAATCCTACATTTTCTCTCCCGTGCCATGTTGACAACTGAGTTTATGACTTCAATAGTACCTATATGACTTTCCCCATAAACTTCTAGCCTATTCTGGTTCCTTGGTGGTTTATATACAACAGTTATTATGATGCTTTCTGACCCAGTATTTATGCGAGCAACAAGAAATTCTTTGAACTCACTTTCTATAGCCAACTTTATTTCTTCAACTTGAATCCTTTCAATTATGAGCCGTGCTATCCCTCCACCAGTCCTCTCAGATCTTTCAACCCTTAATATTTTGAAGCCCTTCCTCACTCAACTTAGTCTCTGTAATTGCTACTATATCTGCCTTACTGTTGTGAATCCTATCTTTTAATTCTACTGCCTTACCAGCTAATCCGTCAGCATTTGTGTATAACAATCTTAATGAGGCCCCATCCCCTGATCTTCTCTCATTATCTTCTTTATCTCCCCTTTGTCTGGAAGAATTCTGAAATGAGAATTTTTCTTCTCTTCTTCATTTCTTTCCTCAATTAACCTTCTTGCCTCTTGCAACAAGTTTTTGATCTTTCCCATCTCTTCCTGTGTTCTGTATCGTCTAAAGAACACTTCTTTGAATTCTTGAGGTTTTTTAGACTTTTTTTTCAACAATATTGCCCTACATGTTTCCCCTCTCTCAAAGGTTGCTTTTGTTGGTCTTGGCTTTCCTCCCCTCAAATATTTGCCTATTTGGTGAATGTTTACAATATCCTCAGGACCACAAACTACTCCAAGCTTTCTTATCAGATCTAAAACCCTAACTTTATTTTCTTCAAGTCTTCCCAGCCATGTTGGCTCCTGTGATTCGCTTATGCCTGAGATTACCACTGTCTTCTCTTTATCAAGTGCCTGTTTAAACTGTGGATTTGCCCTTTCCATCACAACGTCTTTCATTTTTTCGATTACTGTCTCTTTATAGTCAACTGTCTGAATGTTTTCCAGTGCCACCACCTTTACAGCCTCTTTTACTGCCACATTCCCCTTTAGTGCATCAGCAAAGGAAGTTTTCATAGCATCATGTTGTGTGTGTGTGTGTGTGTGTGTGTGTGTGTGTGTGTGTGTGTGTGTGTGTGTGTGTGACTACCTAATTGTGATTACCTACTTGTGTTTACGAGAAAGAGCCCAAAGCTCGTATCTTCCCGTCTCCTCATCGGTTCCATTTTATACTTAGTGATACTTATCATACCTGTCCTTAAAACTATGGATTGAGATAGCATTAACTACCTCCTCGCTTAGCCAATTCCAATTAAAAACTACTCTTACACTGAAAAAGTATTTCCTTACGTCCTACGGAGAAGTTTTCTTACGAAGCTTCAAACTATGACCTCTAGTTCTAGAGCCAGCCATATCAAAATGTCAATCCCTATCCACTCTATCATAACCATGAAGGAATTTAAAGACTGTCACCATATCCCCCCTCAATCTTCTAGCTTCGAGAGATTGTAAGTCTAATTCCCTCAGCCTCTCATCATAACTGAGATTGCGTATTTCTGGCACCAGTTTCTTGGCATGTCTTTGAACTTTTTCAAGCTTAGCTATGTGCTTTTTCAAGTGTGGATTCCAAAAGGGGACTGCATATTCGAGTTTTGGCCTCACATAGGTTACATAAATATTTCTGAACATTTCCTTGTCCATGTGCCTAAAGGCTACCCTTACATTTGATAAGAAGGCATATGCTGCCCTTACTATGTCAATTATATGTATTTCTGGAGACAAATCTGCCAGTATGTTTACTCCTAGATCTCTCATTTTCTGTCTCTTGAAGTTGTACTCCAGCCACCGAGTAGTCAAGCTTAGGCCTTCTTGCACTTGTACCCATTCTCATTACCTTACATTTTGAAGTATTGAATTTCATTAGCCACTTTTCTGACCACTCATGCAGATTATTTAGATCCTCCTGAAGTTCTCTACCATTGTTCTCGTTTTTTTACTTTCTTCACAATCTTTGCATCATCTGCAAACATATTCATGAATGAATTTACGGACTCTGGTAGGTCATTTACATATACAAGGATCATAAGTGGCCCTAAAACTAAACCCTGTGGAACTCCACTACTAACCCTTCTCCATTCAGACACTGAGTGTCTTACTCTAACCCTTCCTCCTAAGTAAGTTTTTATCCATTCCAAAACATTTCCACCTATTCCAGCCATTGCTTGCAGCTTCCTAATAAGTCTCCCATGTGGAACAGTGTCACGCGCATTCTGGAAGTCTAAGAATATGCAATCTGCCCAGCCCTCTCTTTCCTGTAAGATTCGGCTCACCTCATCATAAAATTCTAATAAGTTTGTTACTGTTGATCTACCTTCTCTGAAGCCATGTTGCCTCACTGACAAAAAGTTGAAGGATTCCAAGTGAAGAGAGATATGTTTCCTTAGTAGTTTCTCCATAACTTTGCAAACTATGCTGGTCAAGGAAACTGGTCTATGGTTCGGAGCCGTATCCCTCCTTCCCTTTTTGAAGATAGGTGTCACATTTGCTTGTTTCCAGTATCTTGGAATCTCCTCTGACTCCAGTGACTTTTTAAATATGATACTTAGTGCCACTGATATTGAGTTTGCGCATTTTTTAAGCACATGAGGGGATATGTCATCAGGACCTGTAGCTTTATGAACATCTAAATCCATCAGCGCTTTGCAAACCTCTGTGGCTGTAAGGTTGATGTTCTCTAATACCAGCCCTTGAGCTTCTATCTTAGCAATCTGAGGGGGTGAGGTATTTTCTACTGTAAATACTGACTGAAACTCCTTGTTCAATTCTTTGCAGATCTCTTCATCCGTCTCAGTGATGCTTCCATCCGCTCTCTTTAGCCTTAAAACCTGTTCTTTTACCTTCAGTTTTCCTCTGATAAAGCTGTGGAAAAGCTTGGGATTTTCTTTTGTCTTCCTGGTGATGTCCCTCTCATAGTCTCTCTCTGCCTCTCTCCTTTTACTTAGGTAGTCATTTCTTGCTCATTTGTAGGTTTGCCAGGCATTTATGTTTTTTCTCCTCCTATACCTTTTCCAGCATTTGTCTCTCCACTCCTTAGCTCTTTTACACTCATTATCAAACTATTTCTCTCTGGCATGAATTACACCTACTTTGGTGACAGGTATGCAGCAATCTACTATCTTCCCATATTTCTCACAAAAGATGTCATACATTTCTTGTACAGATTTGTTGTAAAATAAGGTTCTCCAGTCAATAACTGCAAAAAGCTCATTCATTTTGATGTAATCTCCTTTCAGATAGTTCCTCCTCATGTCCTCAGTGCCTCTACTCTCAGGCAGAATATCTTCAATGATATACTCCATCAACAACACACAGTGGTCACTCTTTCCAATTGGTGGTTCATACTCAATTTTTTAATATCTAACACATTATCTGTGAATACTAGATCAAGTAGTGATGGCTCATCCCCACCCCTGGCCTTCGTTGGTTCCATTACATGTTGGTGTAGGAAATTCCCTTGTACACAATCTTGGAATCTTGCCCCGAATGAGTCCTCACCACTGTGTGGGTCAAGATTTATCCAATCTATCGCTTTATGATTAAAATCTCCCATAATCAAAATCCTACATTTTTTTCCCATGCCATGTTAACAACTGAGTTTATGACTTCAATAGTACCTATATGACTTTCCTCATAAACTTCAACCTATTCTGGTTCCTTGGTGGGTTACATACAACAGTTATTATAATGCTCTCTGACCCAGTATTTATGCAAGCAACAAGAAATTCTTTGAACTCACTTTCTATAGCCAACTTTATTTCTTCAACTTGAATCCTTTCAATTATGAGCCGTGCTATCCCTCCACCAGTCCTCTCAGATCTTTCAACCCTTAGTATTCTGAAGCCCTTAGGAAAAACTGTGACACTGTTTATGTCCTCACTCAACTTAGTCTCTGTAATTGCTACTATATCTGCCTTACTGTTGTGAATCCTGTCTTTTAATTCTACTGCCTTACCAGCTAATCCATCAGCATTTGTGTATAACAATCTTAATGAGGCCCCATCCCCTGATCTTCTGTTATTATCTTCTTTATCTCCCCTTTGTCTGGAAAAACTCTGAAATGAGAATTTTTCTTCTCTTCTTCATTTCTTTCCTCAATTAACCTTTTTGCCTCTTCCAACAAGTTTTTGATCTTTCCCATTTCTTCCTGTGTTCTGTATCGTCTAATGAACACTTCTTTGAATTCTTAAAGGTCTTTTAGACTTTTTTTCAACAATATTTCCCTACATGCTTCCCTCTCTCAAAGGTTACTTTTGTTGGTCTCGGCTTTCCTTCCCTCAAATATTTACCTAGTTGGTGTATGTTTACAATATCCTCAGGACCACAAACTACTCCAAGCTTTCTTATCAGGTCTACAACCCTAACTTTATTTTCTTCAAGTCTCCCCTGCCATGTTGGCTCCTGTGATTCGCTTATGCCTGAATTTACCACTGTCTTCTCCTTATCAAGTGCCTGTTTGATGAGTGGGTTTGCCCTTTCCATCACAACGTCTTTCATTTTTTCAATTACTCTGTGTGTGTGTTTGTGTGTGTGTGTGTGTGTGTGTGTGTGTGTGTGTGTGTGTGTGTGTGTGTGTGTGTGTGTGTGTGTGTGTGTGTGTGTGTGTGTGTGTGTGTGTGTGTGTGTGTGCGTGATAGATAATGAGGATCTCTGGATACTTAACATATGGGCATAGTATCAGAGAGTACCGCAAAATTTAAACATGATTCTCAAGACACCATCCCTCAAGTATCTCCGCTGAAAGAGCTTGCGATCTTCGTAAGCTTTTACAACAAGTCATCGAGAACGTGTTGCCAAGAATACTTTCAGGCGAAGAGATCTGTTACCTCTATGGGAAACTTACTCTCTATGCACTCTCTTGAATGGAGAGATGTGAAGAATGGTGTTTTGAACTTTATGTAAAGCATACAACCCTCTCAGATGTTGTGTGCACGAACACACAAACACACACAGTCATACATACACACATACATGCATATATATATATATATATATATATATATATATATATATATATATATATATATATATATATATATATATATATATATATATATATATATATATATATATATATATATATATATATATATATATATATATATATATATATATATATATATATATATATATATATATATATATATATACATATATATATATATATATATATATATATATATATATATATATATATATATATATATATATATATATATATATATATATATATATATATATATATATATATATATATATATATATATATATATATATATATATATATATATATATATATATATATATATATATACATATATATATATATATATATATATATATATATATATATATATATATATATATATATATATATATATATATGCATATATATATATATATATATATATATATATATATATATATATATATATATATATATATATATATATATATATTAATAGCACTGAACAGTTAACATAAAGTCTAAATTGGTAGAAAAAGACCAGTAAAAAAAGTAACTAAAATATATCTGAAGTATACATTTTCGTTGTTTTCTTTAATGGGCTTTTCTACCATATATATATATATATATATATATATATATATATATATATATATATATATATATATATATATATATATATATATATATATATATATATATATATATATATATATATATATATATATATACATATATATATATATATATATATATATATATATATATATATATATATATATATATATATACATACATATATATATATATATATATATATATATATATATATATATATATATATATATATATATATATATATATATATATATATATATATGCATGCATACATGCATGTACACATATGCTTACATGTGTAAAGCATGCATATTCATACACTTTGAAATTGTTATAAAGTTTTCTCCTCAGTTAATTTTGAAGACTAAATATCTTCTGTAGTCTAAAGATCCCCTAAATATAAAAAATTCAATATATAAAGAGAAATATTTCTGTAAGAGAGCCGAGACATTTTATGTAGAGAAGATTCGTGGACTTTTTCTCAAAAAAGTTATGATTTTTTTTTTTTTGAGGCAAGAAATGTGTATAGAAATATTTGTAATGAAGCCGAAAACTTTCATCCTCTTTTGTTTTTCTAAAGAAAATTTGGTTATGTAGTACTTTAGAAAGTTGAGGTGGCGGTAAGAGGTATAAATACATATGGAAAGCTGTGTATATATATATATTATATATATATATATATATATATATATATATATATATATATATATATATATATATATATATATATATATATATGAATCATTATTTACCCCGACCGGGACTCGAACCTAGGACTTATAATTACTAAGTCAAGGCGCTAACAACTACACACCACAAAATGTTAAAAGGAATCCAACCTTATAGCTTATATCTGCTATACTTAGGAATGAACGCATTCTATCTGAATGCCACTATGTTCATATTACAGATTCCCCAACCTCAGTCGTGGCATCATTTTCGAATTTAATTCAATTCCCAATCTCATTCCGGTCATACAATAACCAAATAAGCACATTACATATGTGAAAACATGAATCATTATTCACCCCGACCGGGACTTGAACCTAGGACTTATAATTACTAAGTCAAGGCACTACCAACTACACACCACAGAAGGTTAAAAGGAATCCAACCTTATAGCTTATATCTGCTATACATAGGAATGAGCGTATTCTATCTGAATGCCACTATGTTCATATAACAGATTCCCCAACCTCACTCGTGGCTTCATTTTCGGATTTAGTTCAATTCCCAATCTCATTCCGGTCATACAATAACCAAATAAGCACATTACATATGTGAAAACATGAATCATTATTTACCCGGAGTAAATAATTTTTTGGGAATCTGTAATATGAACATAGTGGCATTCAGATAGAATGCGTTCATTCCTAAGTATAGCAGATAAAAGCTATAAGGTTGGATTCCTTTTAACCTTCTGTGGTGTGTAGTTGGTAGAGCCTTGACTTAGTAATTATAAGTCCTAGGTTCGAGTCCCGGTCGGGGTAAATAATGATTCAAGTTTTCACATATGTAATGTGCTTATTTGGTCATTGTATGACCCGAATGAGATTGGGAATTGAATTAAATGCGAAAATGAAACCACGAGTGAGGTTGGGAAATCTGTAATATGAACATAGTGGCATTCAGATAGAATGCATTTATTCCTAAGTATAGCAGATATAAGCTATAAGGTTGGATTCCTTTTAACCTTCTGTGGTGTGTAGTTGGTAGAGCCTTGACTTAGTAATTATAAGTCCTAGGTTCGAGTCCCGGTCGGGGAAAATAAAGATTCATGTTTCCACATATGTAATGTGCTTATTTGGTTTTATATATATATATATATATATATATATATATATATATATATATATATATATATATATATATATATATATATATATATATATATATACATATATATATAATGTGTTTTGGAGTCTTCGATTGCTTTGTCACTCCTTCAACTCCTAAATATTTTATGATCATCACCATATCATATATTGTCGTAACCATTTCCGTTATATAATTGTATGCATCAATCCTTTGAGGATTAGAAAGGAATGTTCACTTTATTATATGTTTATCTTTTACATTTTTCAGATTTTTTGCTCATACTCTCTCTCTCTCTCTCTCTCTCTCTCTCTCTCTCTCTCTCTCTCTCTCTCTCTCTCTCTCTCTCTCTCTCTCTCTCTCTCTCTCTCTCTCTCTCTCTCTCTCATAAGAGGAATGAGCTATATTACTGGTGAGTGAGAGAATGGCCATGAAGTATCTTTTATTTTGCTTAGGCAGACTTGAAGCAAGCAAGTCTGCTTGCTATTCCTATTCTCATTTCATTTTTGTTTTATCACTCTTTTCCTTTATCTCTGTTTTTTCCCATTTTCTAGTTCTTCTTTCGGGTCTTTTACTTAATTTTTGTTCTATTTATCTTTCAGTTTTTGTTCACCTTCAACTGTATCATCATTTCTTCGACTCCTTTTGGGTGTTATTTTCTTCCTTTTTTTCGTTTCCTGATTTTATCATTCTTAAACCTCTGTATATGTACTTTGTTGGTGGTATGAATAAAAGAGAGGAGAGTTGGATAGAATGATTGTGGGGAGAATGATGAGAGTGTTAGTATTGACAGTACAAAGCTAAATGAGGGTGTGCTTAGACTAGACCACCAATTTTACAAGAGGATGGCTGTCTTTTAAAAACATTTTTGCTCTTTTGCTTTCACACATATCAACAATGACTGCAGATAACAGTCTTCATCTATTCAAGAACGTAGTACTCTATTATACTATGAAATCACAAGCCATTCAACATATGATTTCTTAACGGGATGGATAACAGATATAAGAGATGCTGATATTCCATTCTCCTTCAAGAATCAGGGAACAAATTTAGAGTCTGGGGTTAGCATATTACTATGCTCAGCTAGAAAGACAATGCAAAGAAATATCCCTTAGCCTTGCTTTACATTGGGAACATACTTTCACTGGGCAAGAAGTTTTTCCCTTTTATGAGTGACATCGGGACAGGCAAGGAAAAATTGCCCTCATCAGTAAAGGCCATGGCACAAAGAAAACACGAAGGCGAAGGGAAAGGAAATGGTTAAGGACAAGGCAAAGATGAGTTAATGATACACAAAGGAAGAAGACAGGGTGAAAGAATAGTCGAAGTACTGAGGACCTAGAGAGATGGCAAAATATAAGGGATATAGTGTGAAGCTTTGGAATGAGTCACGTGAAGGGGCTGCAATGATAGAGTCAGATGAAGTGGCTGCAGTGATAAGTCCAGTCGTAAGGTTGAGTCAGTATGTCCTTTTCATCCTAAATTTCTATGACAGAAGAAGTAGGTTTATTTTTGGTGCATGGGACAGTGGATAGTGACAGAATTTTACCTATCTTTTGTGATGTACGTGAAATCGATGTGCAAAAATATAAAGCAAAAATACTACAATAATTATATTCCAAGCCAAAGGATTAAAATATCATTGGAGTACTGAAATTAATAATTTGGCAAAGAGATGAATCCATCTAAGACTTGAGTATCAAGATTTGAATTGCAGTGGTTGTGTGTTTTCTTTTTCAAGTAATATGAATTGATATCATATGCCGTTTCAATCACTCATCCGGCTTCTGGTTTAAAATTTTGATCTTGACTGACTATCAACAGATTCCTGGAATAATAAGATTTCTGTTTTATTCAGAGTTTGATCTTCAACACACTGAAATGCTAACATATATCAAATGTATTGTGAAGCAGAAAAAAAGTATTTATAAATATTAAGCATATATATGATCGCCTAAGTGGTGATAGCCGCATATCTAAGTATCATTTCGCAATTTTTGAATAGAAAATTACACACACACACACATACACACACACACACACACACACACACACACACACACACACACACACACACACACACACACACACACACACATATATATATATATATATATATATATATATATATATATATATATATATATATATATATATATATATATATATATATATACGTATATGTGTGTGTGTGTGTGTATGTGTGTATGTATTGAGCAGGTTGGCGACAAGAGGATTAAAACAAGTAGGTTACATTTTGAAGAAGTCACTGAAGATTTAGTGGAGACTTTTTGAAGAACTAATTAATTGGTTCAGTTTGCAATTCGTTTCTGCAGACTGCATAGTGGTGTGGAGTGCACGCTGGGGAGTTATTATAAAGATAACATCGTGTTTATAAAGATAAGGTCATGATGAGCTTGAAGAGTATTTTGAGGTTTAGAAAGATAAGATCAAGACAATTACTCAATGAACCCAGAAGGGTGATGATACAGGAAACTTCCCCCTTAGGAAGAAAAAGAAAAGAACAATAGTGTTTACTCCAGACACATACAACATAAAGCTTAAAATATAAACTGACAACCGCAAGCTATAAAATCAAAATATGATACACACAATTCATGGGAGATTTAGTGGTTTTGAATGACAGTCTTCGGGGTAAAATTTAGGAAGATGTATACATTTTTGCATAATTAAACTTGTACTTCTGTTGTTGAGCTGATTTACGTGGACAAGAGCCATGCATTTGTATGTGGTGGTGAATTACATTGGTAATGACCAAGCCTTGTTAGCAATGTCCATGAGGAGGCAGTAGCTTGTGAGGAAGTATGCGCTCACAGCCGCGTCGCTTGAGAGTGGGACATCTTTACGTCGACAATAAAATGTGCTCCAGAGATGTCGTTCCTGATGCAGTATCAAGTGCTAATGGGGTTGGCGACCCAGTGAGTAAAGTTCGCCGGAACCGGAAGGGGAACATCTTCTCATACAGAATGGAGTCGGCTATGGAAACAAGGGCATTCAAAAAGGCTGTTTCAAATGATATCAAGAAAACACAAGAGCCCGCCTGACACATTGGGAGACACTGCTGGGACATTTGAGCCACAGAGGTGCATGCACTGACTGTCCATCGGGTCCGGCAACAGGCCGTCCACACCCTTAGTAGGGGATCGGCCATCAAGATAACAGCATCCGTCTCCATCTTGTTGGTGTACAAGAGGGTGGCTCTGACTGATGTTGGGAAGATTCAAGAGGTAGTCTAAAGGGCAGGGAGGCCCATTGGTGATGCAGATGCTGTGGTTAGGCAATGCAAGGTGGCATGGAGAGGAGAGGCAAAGCAGCAAAGGGTCCATATCCATCTCATTGGCAACTTTGGGATGGCGTCTCTAACTGCTGTCAGGAAATGCAGGAGCCAGCCTGAAGGGCAGTGAAGCCTGGGATCAATCTTCCATCGGGAGACACAAGAGCCAGCCTGAAGGTCGGGTAGGCCTGTTTATAGGGTATTCTATTTGAGAGTAAGCTGGTGGCGAAGTAGACAGTGTGGAGATGAGTTGGTTTGGAGAGGTGATGTTTCATTCCAAAGGGTAACTAGTGTGAGGGTAGGCAACACGAGAAGTATAACTAAGAAGTTGCATTTTAAAAACATCATTGATGATTTTTTGAAGACTTACTTTAGTAGTCAAAATGGACAATTTGCATTCCTTTTCAGCAGAGTGCATAGCATAGTGCACTGTAGAAATCATTAAATAGATAAGATCAGGATTATAAAGATAAAGTCAAGATGCAGCCTGAGGGGTAGTTATAGGTTTATAAAGATAAAATTAAGAGGATTCGAGAGGGAACTATAGAAGAGTGATGGTACAATATATATATATATATATATATATATATATATATATATATATATATATATATATATATATATATATATATATATATATATATATGATTGATGATGATGATTCGGTTTTACGTCACGAACTCCCTTTTCTACTAAGGGCTAGGACGGTTGCCTTCTTACGAAGGACTTGTTTTGTCAGATGTAATCGTTACCCTGAGTGTATGCCCTTACTAACCTCAGTCCGTGACGGGGTGCGAACCCTCGACCTCCCGCCTAAGAGTCGCAGACGCTACCAGTATGCCACGGAGACTATATATATATATATATATATATATATATATATATATATATATATATATATATATTAATAACACTGAACTGTTAACATACAGTCTAAAATGGAAGGAAAAGCCCATTAAATAAAGCAACGAAAATATATATATAAAGTACTAATTAATTTCGTGACCTAAGCTGGTCACCTTCTCAAAGTACTTTGAGAAGGTGACCAGCTTAGGTCACGAAATTAATAAGTACTTTATATATATATATATATATATATATATATATATATATATATATATATATATATATATATATATATATATATATATATATATATATATATATATATATATATATTCGTTGTTTTATTTAATGGGCTTTTCCTTCCATATATATATATATATATATATATATATATATATATATATATATATATATATATATATATATATATATATATATATATATATATATATATATATATATATATATATACCTATGACAAGAGATATAGCTAGCAAAAAGAGCTGTAATTCTTCTCATTATACTTTGAGAAGTTTTTTTTTTTTTTTTTTAATAGTCATAGATTTTATTGCCAAATATTTAGTATACATACAGGAATAAATATGTGCATTATATTCAGAGGCACTAGCCTGCTGAGCAAGAGCTCCTTGGCAGGCAGTTTAATATATATTTCACATAATTTAAAGTATGACGGCAATAGTTAACAAAAGCTCCAATACAGCAATCTCATACTTATCTTGTATTAAAACAAAATAGTAGCCTGACTTTAACTTGGACATAATGATGCACCAATACTGTATTAATTATTAATCAACAGCTGCTTGATTTTGCCTAGTAAATAAATGCTGTTTGAGTTTCTTTTTAAATAAAGTTGTGCCGGTTATTGCTTTTAAATCTTCTGGTAATGCATTCCAACATTTTGGGCCAAAACAGTGAATAGAAAATTTGTACAAGGTTGTTCTCGGCTGTGGACATATCAAATTTATATTGTTACCTCTGGTACCATGGTTGTGTTGAATAAATCTAAATAATTTTCTGTTATCATTAACATCACTATGTATAATAATAAGACAGAAATATTGTATCAAGTAATTAAATTTAAGCAAGTTTAGCTCCTTGAATAAAGAGGAAGTTGAGTCATATTTTCCACTGTATGTAATAGTTCTGATCAGTCTTTTCTGAGTTACAAATACATCCCTTACAATTGACGGCCAAGTACAACCCCAGATGGACAAACAGTATATAATATGAGGATAACACCGGGAATAGTATATGCTTTTAAGGCCTCATTTGTTAGGTTATGGCGAATTTTATACAAAATTCCACACGTCTTGGACAGTTTTGAGCAGACAGATTGAATATGATATTTCCAACTTAAATTTTCATCAATAATTACTCCCAAAAATTTCTTACAAGCAACTCTTTTAACTTCATACCCATTCATATTAACTTGACCAATATTGTGTACTACAGATCTATTTTGAAATAAGATATAGTCAGTTTTGGAAACATTTAGCTTTAATTTATTAACAGAGACCCAGTTGTTAATTTTTTCTAGTTCACTATTTAAAACAGAATGCAGGTGGTCAAGGTTATTATCATGCAAGAGAAGGTTGGTGTCATCTGCATAAAGAATATGGCATTGGAAATATCATTTATATAAACTAAAAATAAAAATGGGCCCAGTATTGATCCCTGTGGTACTCCCCTCTCAATAGTTTGCAACAAAGATGCTTTCCCATCACAATATACGGCTTGTTTTCTATTTTTCAAGTAGCTCGTAAGTAACTGTAATGGTGTTCCCCTAATACCCACACAAGTTAGTTTTTCTATTAGTATATCATGGTCTAATGAGTCAAATGCTTTGGACAAGTCTAGGAAAACCCCTGCAACAAAGTTTTTATTTTCCAAATTTTGATAAACATCACTTGTAAAGTTCATTATTGCTTTTTCAGTGGTCTTATTATTACGGAATCCGTATTAATTTTCAGATTATAGGTTGAACTTTTCAAGGAATTCTTCAAGTCTGTGAACAATCGCTTTTTCAAGCACTTTACTTAAGGACGGTAAGATTGATATAGGTCTATAGTTATTTTCATCATCTACAGTGCCTGACTTAAATATAGGTATTACTTGAGCACTTTTTAGTGTGTCTGGAAAACATCCTTGCTGAAAACATTGATTGATTATGTGGGTAAGTGGGGTACCAATGTAATGGGCAGTGACCTGGAGTAGTTTTGATGGAATTTCATCATATCCCGATGCTGTGGTTGGTTTTAAGGTTTTTATATATTTAGTGACTTCCTCCCTTGTTACAGGATACAAGTAAAACGAAAAGTCTGGTGGATTATTAAGAAACTGTCGGTGTGAGTTTTGTTGCACATTTTGTTGTTCCTGTGTTGGTTGTGCTATAGTTAAGAAATGATTATTAAAGATATTAGCGGTGTGGTCATTATCATTTTTTACTTTGATTTCCTTTGAATGATTAATTTGTTTTCGTCCCATTAGGCTGTTTATTGTATTCAAGGTGGACTTGCTGTTTCCTTGTTCCTTCTTAAGCTTATCCTGAGAATATCTATTTTTTGCAGCTCGAAGTAGTGTTACTAATTTGTTCCTGTAAGCTTTATATCTGGTTCCAAAAGACAAAGGCCATTTTGATGCAAGCCTTTCTAATCGTTGTTTTTCTTTGATACTATCTTTTAATCCTGCAGTATGTATGGGCATCTGTTGTTTTTATTATATACAGACGATTTTCTTAGAGGAAAGCAGTCTAGAAATTTATCTCTATATGTACAGTGAAATTTATTAAAAGCTTCATTTGCATTATTTAGGTCTATGATATGTTGCCATTTTTCATGTGATATATCTCTAGTAAATTTAGTTATGTTATCATCCGAGTAATCTTTTTTCTGCATATGCATCATATTTATGTTCTTCTTTTTTGAACTGGGAGTATACTGCGAAATGATCTGTTATGTCGGTGTACACTATGTAATTACTTATGTTGTCTTCAAGATTTGTGGTCCAGATATGATCGATTAGAGATGCACTATTTTCAGTTACTCTCTTAGGTTTAGTAGTTATTGGAAAGCAGCCACGTGAATACATTAAGTTTATAAAATCAGTTACTCTTCGGTCATTTATTTTAAACAAATCTAAGTTCCAATCACCGAATAAATAAATAGTTTTGTACTTTTTCTTGCTGCAAAATCAAATACTGTCAGTAAAGCTTCAAGGAATTCAGGCATGTTCCCCTTTGGTGGTCTATATACAGATGCAAAGAAGCAATTTTCCTTACCGTTATGTACCTGTACACTAACACGTTTAGTGAATCGTTCCATCATACTGCACTCCTTTATAACACTCGAGCTATACTTATTAGCTACATACATACATACACCTCCACCTTTCCTGTCTCTGTTCTGAGTGAACATATTGTACCCTGTTATGTTATACAATGATTCAATATCATTATCCAGCCTAGTCTCCGAAAACCCCATTACATCACATGTATTATTTTCTGTTAAACATTGATCAACAAATATTTGAAGATTATTTGCAAGACTTCTAATGATCTTGCACAAAACCGAAAATGCATTAGATTTATTTAAATTCAAATACAGTTCATTTAAGTATATATAAATTAAAAAAGTGTTGGTTGCGTTTCTCATACTATTCAAAAACAAATCTATTTCATTTTCTAGATCAAGTGGGTAAAATGTCATATATATATATATATATATATATATATATATATATATATATATATATATATATATATATATATATATATATATATATATATATATATATATATATATATATATATATATATATATATATATATATATATATATATATATATATATATATATATATATATATATATATATATATATATATATATATATATATATATATATATATATATATATATATATATATATATATATATATATATATATATATATATATATATATATATATATATATATATATATATATATATATATATATATATATATATATATATATATATATATATATATATATATATATATATATATATATATATATATATATATGTATATATATATATATATATATATATATATATATATATATATATATATATATATATATATATATATGTATATTTGTATATATATATATATATATATATATATATATATATATATATATATATATATATATATATATATATATATATATATATACTGAGTGACAGACATAAATACGTTTACGCCTATATATACACACAGAAGTACACAAGCACAAGTATGTGTTTGTGGCTGACAGCAACAAACAAATATAGAAATGAAGAAAAAACTATCCTAAATAAAGGTTAAACAAAAGAAATTTAAACAATCAAGTCTAACGAGTTTCCCAACTTTGAAGTTTCAAAACTTTACCCGAGTGATTTCGGTTTTTCTTCTTCTTCTCTTTAAACACATTCGTGAAATTTTTAGTAACAAGTCTAGAATTAATACGAAATATATATTACGTTATTATTCAGATGCTTAAAAGAAAAAGCTTTTAAATTGATAATGTATGTATGTATGCATGTATGTATGTATGTATGTATGTATGTATGTATGTATGTATGTATGTATGTATGTATGTATGTATGTATGTAAGTATGTATGTATGTATGAATATATATATATATATATATATATATATATATATATATATATATATATATATATATATATATATATATATATATATATATGTATGTCTGTGATTACCTAATTGTGATTACCCAATTGTGTTTACGGGAAAGAGCCCAAAGCTCGTATCTTCCCGTCTCCTCATCGGTTCCATTTTATACTTGGTGATACTTATCATACCTGTCCTTAAAACTATGGATTGAGATAGCATTAACTACCTCCTAGCTTAGCGAATTCCAATTATCAACTACTCTTACACTGAAAAAGTATTTCCTTACATCCTGCAAAGAAGTTTTCTTACGAAGCTTCAAACTATGACCTCTAGTTCTAGAGCCAGCCATATCAAAATATCGATCCCTATCCACTCTATCATAACCATGAAGGAATTTAAAGACTGTCACCATATCCCCCCTCACTCTTCTAGCTTCGAGTGATGGTAAGTTTAATTCCCTCAGCCTCTCATCATAACTGAGATTGCGTATTTCTGGCACCAGTTTCGTGGCATGTCTTTGAACTTTTTCAAGCTTAGCTATGTGCTTTTTCAAGTGCGGATTCCAAAAGGGGGCTGCATATTCGAGTTTTGGCCTCACATAGGTTACATAAATATTTCTGAACATTTCTTTGTCCATGTGCCTGAAGGCTACCCTTACATTTGATAAGAATGCATATGCTGCCCTTACTATGCCATTTATATGTATTTCTGGAGACAAATCTGCCAGTATGTTTACTCCTAGATCTCTCTCATTTTCTTTCTCTTGAAGTTGTACTCCAGCCACCGAGTAGTCAAGCTTGGGCCTTCTTGCACTTGTACCCATTCTCATTACCTTACATTTTGAAGTATTGAATTTCATTAGCCACTTTTCTGACCACTCATGCAGATTATTTAGATCCTCCTGAAGTTCTCTACCATTGTTCTCGTTTTTTACTTTCTTCACAATCTTTGCATCATCTGCAAACATATTCATGAATGAATTTACAGACTCTGGTAGGTCATTTACATATACAAGGAACAAAAGTGGCCCTAAAACTGAACCCTGTGGAACTCCACTACTAACTCTTCTCCATTCAGACACTGAGTGTCTTACTCTAACCCTCTGTTCCCTTCCTTCTAAGTAAGTTTTTATCCATTCCAAAACATTTCCACCTATTCTAGCCATTGATTGCAGCTTCCTAATAAGTCTCCCATGTGGAACAGTGTCAAGCGCTTTCTGGAAGTCTAGGAATATGCAATCTGCCCAGCCCTCTCTTTCCTGTAAGATTTGGCTTACCTCATCATAAAATTCTAATAAGTTTGTTACTGTTGATCTACCTTCTCTGAAGCCATGTTGCCTCACTGACAAAAAGTTGAAGGATTCCAAGTGAAGAGAGATATGTTTCCTTAGTAGTTTCTCCATAACTTTGCAAACTATGCTGGTCAAGGAAACTGGTCTATAGTTCAGAGCCGTATCCCTCCTTCCCTTTTTGAAGATAGGTATCACATTTGCTTGTTTCCAGCATCTTGGAATCTCCCCCGACTCCAGTGACTCCTTAAATATGATACTTAGTGCCACTGATATTGTGTTTGCGCATGTTTTAAGCACATGAGGGGATATGTCATCAGGACATGTAGCTTTATGAACATCTAAATCCATCCAGTTTACTGAATGTATGTATGTATGTATGTATGTATGTATGTATGTATGTATGTATGTATGTATGTATGTATGTCTGTATGCATGTATGTATGTATATATGTATGTATGTATGTATGTATGTATGTATGTATGTATGTATGTATGTATGTATGTATGTATGTATGTATGTATGTATGTATCAGGCACGTGGCGTCAGTATGAAAATGTACCAAAATACATTTGCTCAGGGTAGGCAGTGCCTACCCAGTGTAACTAATTTTTATGCTGACGATACATCCCTGGTGTGTATGTACCTAATTGTACTTAGGGGTAAAAGCCTTATGCTCATAACTTCCCATCTCCTGACCTGTTTCATACTTGTACTCATTGATGCTTATCATATTTGTAGTAAAACTATAAATAGAATTAGTATTAATTTCTTTCTCGCTTAGAATATTCCATCAACAACTACACATACACTAACAAAGTCATTTCTTACATCCTGCAAAGACATTTTCTTACTAAGCTATAAGCTATAACATCTAACCCTGAAACCACCTATATCAAAATATCGCTCCCTGTCCGCTATGTCAAAACATTAAAGGAATTTAAAACTTTTGCCATATCCCCCACCTTCCTTCTAGCCTCAAGTAATGGTCAGTCTAACTACCTCCCCTCTCATTATAACATGTCGTATGAGAATATCTCTACAGATGCCACACGATCTCGTGTTGCATATCTTACCACAAGTCGTAGAGTTATGTTCTACCAGCTTGTCACCAGATGTCGTATGAGATGTTTATTCTAACGTTGCTTACCAGTGTTGCATAGATATTCTCTACCTACTAGTGTGGCATTTGTATGGTATCGTAGCCGGTGGTATAGCACTGGTGTAATTGTAGTCGGTCTCGTTGGCCAGGGCTGTCTCATGCAAGGTGATAATGGATGTGCGAAGATACTTAACACTTACTTTATTTAGAAGCTACATGATTCCTCTAAGACTCAATGCCCCCGTCCCCTTATCGTAATGTTAACTGTATAAGTGCCCATAAGACTCTCCTGTCTGACTGACTGCTCGACTGCTTCTCTCTTACTTAGTCAGGGGTTGACTCTTTTGTATCACCAAGATGGCAGGGCATGGTATTCTTGGTGATACCTCCACCAATAGGCTCCAAGAGAAGGAGGAAACAACCAATCCACCTATAGTGTGAGGGGCGTGCCTAGAGGACGCCAGTTTGGTACAAAGAACACTAACATAAGTGCATGTATGTATGCTTTTCTATATATACATCTCTACCAAATATATATGTATATTTGCATGTACAATGTATAATTTGTTATGGAGGCTGGCTATCGATCCTGGTGACAGAAATGTGAAACACTAATGGACTTAAGCTATAAATCTGTCATCTCTCTGATAACGTTTATTACATCAATCAATGGAGGCAGAAGTGTGAGAGGCCAACGGGATGAGCTAATAAACTGTTACCTCTTTGTTAACACACACCTTGCCATCTCAATACAAAGAACTAAGAAGCCTTGTTTAACTTTCCCACACAGGACACCACATGGGTGGCCGCTTATATTACGTCACTCCCTACTGCCAACTCCTGAAATGCCCTATTTCAGGTGGAGCATTAAAATATTAAAGAAATCTATCATCTGTTAATTATAATTATTTTAAACCATGAACAGAGCTTAATTATCTAAGTGGATGGCTTCTCTGTATTACATAAAGTTTCACATAATTATCTAAACAGCTTGCTTCCCTGTATTACATATCAAAGTTTCCCTATGCTCCTTTATACATACTAAAGTTTCATGAAAAAGATTTCATTGTCAAGGTACACTAAATATATGCAGAAAATGTGATTTCTAACAAAGACAAGCAAAAGAAAAATATGTTTTCACAGCAATCATTCTAATTAAAGAATTAAAAAAATATATCTAAATTAAGTATTCACATTTACATTATATAGCTATTAATGAGTGACAAAATGACTATTAGTTATTTCAGTAAAGAGAAATTAAGCATTTTTAAGTAATAAACAACTATTCAATAACACACTTTAATAGTAAAGAGAAAGTAATTAAATATGGTTATAATACCCAATTAATATAAAATACAGTTTGTAAGTGACAAATATCTAAAAATACTCATCAATGAAAGAAAGACTATCATAGTACTAAATCAAAATACAAGCACTGTTTATAAATGACAATTATCTGATAATGCTCATAATTGAGTCAATGACACTTACTATATTAAACCTAAGGTAAATAGTGTTCTCTTATATCTATATACTACTTCTAGGTGAGGTATTGAGGCTTTCCTAACTTAAATCTTAAAATGTTGAGAGAAAAAACTCAATCTTGGTAGCTGAAAAAGAAGAACAAGTTTACTGTCCATGATTTCATTGTGTATTCCCTGGGAAGTGTTTCTCTCTCTCATATATTTTTATGCTATTTGGAACTTTCCATATCCGTTTTCATCTCCATCTAAAATATTTCAAAAAGAAAAGAGGGGAATATTCAGTTTCCCTGGTCTTGTTTAATTTTGTTCACTTCTTTTGCCTTCCCACATTCCCTCTGTCCCCATATGGAGTCCCTCTTTTTGGGGTATCGCTAGGTTTAGGCCGACCACACGCCTTTTTCCGTCATCCCCTCACTTCTATGCTGTGAGATAGGTCTTTGTTGTGACCATGGCTGGTCCTGGAATCCAGCTTCTGGACACTGGCCAGACAACAGAAGAGCGCCAATATATCAGTCATGTGCCTCTTCCGCCCACGTTTTACGAATCTCGAGGCGGTCCTATGACCATTTTTCCTCTCACGACATCTATCCCCCGGAGGTGGATCTCCCTCTCAAACTCAAATTCTGTAATTAGAATAGCCTGGAGTAGATTCTAGGGCCGGAAAACAGGGCCTAATGTCGCTATTATAAATGCAGGAAAGACTAGATATCACCTCTGGGTACAAACAATGGCCATATGTAAGCACACAAAGGGGATACGACGCATCCCCTGTATCTGCAAGCGCTTGCAATCTCTCCAAAGGGTAAAAGGGAAAAAATTTCGAAATTGCAGGTAGGGGCTGCCTGAAAAAAGGGTGATAGTTGTATTTGTCTACATTATTCTGATAGGTATTCCAAGACACTTAGGACGTAGCTGAGTAACTGGGCCTGATGGAATATATGCTAGAATTTTAAAGGAATGCAAGGAAGAGCTTAGCTGTTCACTAACTGCATTATTTAATAATTCAATAAAATTAGGATCGGTACCCATGGAGTGGAAATTGGCAGATGTGGTACCAATATTTAAAAAGGGAGAACGAGTTAAAAAGAATAATTATAGGCCGGTAAGTTTAACGTCAACAGTGTGTAAGATTCTAGAATCCATCATTGCAAATAAAATAAGGGCACATCTAGAATTACACAGACTGATAAAACTTTCACAACACGGGTTTCTTAAGGGTTTTTCGTGCCTTACAAACTTACTGTCTTTTTATTCAGAAGTTTACGAGGCAGTAGATTGTGGCAAAGAATATGATACAATATATCTAGATTTTAGCAAAGCTTTTGATAGAGTTCCTCACAAAAGATTAGTTAAAAAGCTGGAAGCTCATGGAATAGGAGGAGCTGTTCTCAAATGGATCAAACAATGGTTAAAAGACAGAAAACAGAGGGTTTGCATAAATGGAGAGAAATCGGAGTGGGGCTCGGTTACTAGAGGGGTACCACAAGGCTCGGTACTTGGTCCCCTATTATTCATCGTATATCTAAATGATCTGGATTCGGATATCAGTAGTAACCTAAGTAAATTCGTAGACGACACTAAAATAGGTAGAATTATAAATGGAAAAGAAGACATTCATGCTTTACAGGAAGATTTAAATAGATTATATGAATGGTCGGACAAATGGCAAATGGAATTTAATGTTGAAAAATGAAAAGTAGTTAAAATGGGTACTATAAAAGACTATACTAGTTATAACCTAAATAACCATGAAATCATGAGTTCTCAGTGTGAAAGGGATTTGGGAGTTCTTGTGAGTAGTAATCTTAAACCAAGAGAGCAATGCACAGCAGTCAGAAATAAAGCAAACAGAATTTTAGGATTTATCTCAAGAAGTGTTAGCAATTGGACGGAAAAAGTTATTTTGCAGCTCTATCTTGCATTAGTTAGGCCCCATTTAGATTATGCTGTGCAGTTCTGGTCACCCTATTATAGGATGGAAATTGAATCCTTGGAGAGAGTGCAGCGAAGAATGACCAAGATGATACACAATATTAGAAATCTACCATATGAGGACAGATTAAAAAAAACTTAGTCTACATTCTCTAGAGAGGCGAAGAGTTAGGGGGGATATGATTGAAGTGTAAAAATGGTTTAAAGGGATTAACAAGGGAGATATTAATAAGGTTTTAGAAATTCATGATCAAACCAGAACTCGTAATAATGGATTTAAGCTTGATAAATTTAGGTTCAGAAGGGAAATTGGTAAAAATTGGTTTGGTAATAGAGTAGCTGATGCATGGAACAGGCTTCCTAGTAGGATAGTAAATGCCAATACCTTAGACACCTTCAAATGTAGATTAGATAGACATATGACAGAGGTAGGGTGGGTATGAATAGGTTAGCGCTTATTAGAAAAATCATAAAAAGAAAAATAGAATAAATAAGTAGAGTAGAATAGAATAGGTTAGACATGCTGAAAATACCATTCAAAAATGGAGCTGCCTCGTGTGTGCCAGTAGGCATGTTGCAGTGTCCCCTATTCTTATGTTCTTATGTTCTTATAAATCATCTCTACATGACATTAGTACGCTATAGATATCAAAGAGAAAAGTCTTGAAATGCTGGGAACAGCCACTATAGAAATGCTCTTATTAGCAGTGACTACAGTAACACAGTGGTATGAATTCAAAATGAAAATGCTAAGAATTGTGTTATTACTGATAGTATTATGAAAATATTAATTAGCAAGAAGGGCAGTGGAGTGATAGCAACAACAACAGCCATAATAAAAATAGAAATACCAATAATAATTATAATAAAAAATAAGAATAACAGTAAATAAGTGATAATAGCATTTTGGGGCAAGAACAAAAGTTCTGTAATTATAATTCATAATAATACTCATTTTAAAGTAAATTCTTTTGGCCTGTTTCTTATACTATTTAAGAACATAAGAACATAAGAATAGAGGACACTGCAGCATGCCTACTGGCACACACGAGGCAGCTCCATTTTTGAATTGTATTTTCAGCATGTCTAACCTATTCTATTCTACTCTACTTATTTATTCTGTTTTTCTTTTTATGACTTTTCTAATAAGCACTAACCTATTCATACCCACCCTACCTCTGTCATATGTCTATCTAATCTACATTTGAAGGTGTCTAAGGTATTGGCATTTACTATCATACTAGGAAGCTTGTTCCATGCATCAGCTACTCTATTACCAAACCAATTTTTACCAATTTCCCTTCTGAACCTAAATTTATCAAGCTTAAATCCATTATTACGAGTTCTGGTTTGATCATGAAGTTTTAAAACTTTATTAATATCTCCCTTGTTAATCCCTTTAAACCATTTATACACTTCAATCATATCCCCCCTAACTCTTCGCCTCTCTAGAGAATGTAGATTAAGTTTTTTTAATCTGTCCTCATATGGTAGATTTCTGATATTGTGTATCATCTTGGTCATTCTTCGTTGCACTCTCTCCAAGGATTCAATTTCCATTCTATAATAGGGTGACCAGAATTGCACAGCATAATCTAAATGGGGCCTAACTAATGCAAGATAGAGCTGCAAAATAACTTTTTCCGTCCTATTGCTGACGCTTCTTGAGATAAATCCTAAAATTCTGTTTGCTTTATTTCTGACTGCTGTGCATTGCTCTCTTGGCTTAAGACTACTACTCACAAGAACTCCCAAATCCCTTTCACACTGAGAACTCATGATTTCATGGTTATTTAGCTTATAACTAGTATTGTCTTTTATAGTACCCATTTTAACTACTTTACATTTTTCAACATTAAATTCCATTTGCCATTTGTCCGACCATTCAGATAATCTATTTAGATCTTCCTGTAAAGCATGAATGTCTTCTTTTCCATTTATAGTTCTACCTATTTTAGTGTCGTCTGCGAATTTACTTAGGTTACTACTGATATCCGAATCCAGATCATTTAGATATACGATGAATAATAGAGGACCCAGTACCGAGCCTTGTGGTACCCCGCTTGTAACCGAGCCCCACTCTGATTTCTCTCCATTTATGCAAACCCTCTGTTTTCTGTCTTTTAACCATTGTTTGATCCATCTGAGCACAGCTCCTCCTATACCATGAGCTTCCAGCTTTTTAACTAATCTTTTGTGAGGAACTCTATCAAAAGCTTTGCTAAAATCTAGATATATTGTATCATATTCTTTGCCACAATCTACTGCCTCGTAAACTTCTGAATAAAAAGACAGTAAGTTTGTAAGGCACGAAAAACCCTTAAGAAACCCGTGTTGTGAAAGTTTTATCAGTCTGTGTAATTCTAGATGTGCCCTTATTTTATTTGCAATTATGGATTCTAGAATCTTACCCACTGTTGACGTTAAACTTACCGGCCTATAATTATTCTTTTTAACACGTTCTCCTTTTTTAAATATTGGTACCACATCTGCCAATTTCCACTCCATGGGTACCGATCCTAATTTTATTGAATTATTAAATAATGCAGTTAGTGGACAACTAAGCTCTTCCTTGCATTCCTTTAATATTCTGGCATATATTCCATCAGGTCCCGGAGATTTATGAGCCTTTAATTTATCTATTTCTTTTAATACCTCCTCTCTCGTAATATTTATTGAACTAAGTATATTATCGGGACTGTCTCTGTAAATGGATTCTACTTCCGGAATATTTTCCAAGTTTTCATTTGTAAATACAGATAAGAAATAATCATTTAAACATGTACACATCACTTTATCGTCATCTGTGATATGGCCATTGGCTACTTCAATTGGTCCGACTTTTTCCTTAAATTTTGTTTGATAATGTTGATAAAACCCTTTAGGATTTTCTTTAGCTTCTCCTGCTATTCGAACTTCGTATTTTCTTTTCGACTCTCTAACTATCTTTTTAACTTCCCTGTTTAACTGTATATATTGCTGTCTCACCTGCTCTTCACCTCTTTTTAGTTTCCTGTATATTCCTCTTTTAATACCTATAAGATTCTTTATTCTATTGTTCATCCATTTAGGGTCATTTTTTCTTGATCTGCAATGTTTCATGGGAATATAGTCTCTCTGACTATTCTTAAGAGTCATGACAAAATTGTTATATTCCTCATCCAAATTTATATTAACTGACGGGCTGCTGTTCTTTCCTGTGAGAGAATTTAATGTATTGATCTTATCTTGTGATAATCCTTGGCATGTGGTACTCAAATTTCGGGGTAATCCGCTACCTGCGACCTGACCTGCTGGATTAACTACCCACATCTGTACCCCAGAAATCCCTTCCCATACCTCATTAGATAATTTAGTTTTTAAGCCCTCAAAATCTCCTGCTCTAAAGTTTGGAACAATATTCTTATTTTCCTTTATAGTTTCCTTGAAAATTATGTTAAATCTAATGGAATCATGGTCACTGTTGCCCAATTTTTCACCAACTTCTAAATTTGTAACCATATTCTCTCTATTACTAAGAACTAAATCTAGTGTATTCACCCCCCGTGTTGCTTCATGTACATGCTGAGAAAGGAAATTGTCTTCTATTACTTCCAAAAACTCCTTAGAGCTACTATCACCTGTTATGGTTTCCCAGTTAATATGTCTAAAATTAAAATCGCCTTCAATGCAAACTCTATTTGACCTGCTCACTTTAGAAATTTCATCGTATATAACTTGCGACTCTATATTATCTAGATCAGGTGGTCTGTAGACTACTCCTACAACTAGACTTTCTATATTATTTTTAATTTCAACCCATAAGGTTTCTGAATTTAGATTTGTCTTAATTCCAGACTTAATGCAGCTTCTGAGGCTATCTTTAATATACATAATTACCCCTCCCCCTCTTTTATCTGCACTACGATCAGCATTATAAAGTTTATATCCTGTAATTATGTACTCAGCTTTAAGGTGTTTGCTTTCTAATTTAATCCAACTTTCACTAATGCATATTATATCCGGTCTCTCACTACATACTATGGCTCTCAGTTCTTCTATCTTGTTACCTAAACTACGGCTATTTGTATAATATACTTTTAAACTTTCTCTAGCTTCACCCTTCTTGTGGCTATTCTTTTTGTTAATATTTGTTCTATGTAACAAATGGTTCTTATCCTTAGACTCCCAGTTATTTGACCCACTATTTACTGAACCCTTACTGACTAATTTCTCTGCACAAGTATTAATCATTTCATTATTTGTGTCTAACAAAACCCCCCTACCTCTCTGTCTATCATACCAGCCAATACCGAGACACCTGAATTAGAAAGATGCACTCCATCCCTTGCATACATATGCTTACGACTAGTGAAGTGATCCCACCCGTCTATAAAACCTATATTATTCTCCCGACAGAAGACTTTCATCCTAGCATTTACTCCTATAGCTCGAGACCACCACTCTGAACTTTGGCTAAGCCTAGGGAGAATACCACACATCACAGGAACTGCACCCCTTTTCCTAATCTTATCCAGGGCTTGTCTATACAACCTAATCAGCTCTTCACTTCTACCATCCTGCACGTCATTTCCCCCAGCTATCAAACAAACAACATCTTTTTTCTCAATCCAGCTATTTATTGACTCACCCACCTTCTTCATACCTGCTCCAGGGAAAAAATATTTTCCTCTAACTCTATGCCTGAGTTTCCTGTCTACATATCTGCATAGTGAATCCCCTACAATTACCAAAGAACGAGACTTATCCGGAGGATGGGTTACTCCGACCTTGGGAGACTTACCTAGGCTCTTGACCTGAGAGCTTTTCCCACTTCCATTTTTACGATCGCTAGTACACCTATCTGACTCTATGGTTCCTGAAGAATTACTGCCGCCACTGTCACATTCATCTCTAAGTGACCTAAATGAATTAGAAACCTGTAGTCTAAAAGTATCATTTTTATTTCGAATTCCTGCTGTCATAATATATATAGTAGCTTAGCCACCAACTTTCCTGTTGCTCAGTTTGTCTGTGGTAGCTCAGATTTCCTTTAAAGACAGTTGAAATATGTGACAGACAAACTCTTTGTTACTACTCAATTCAAATTCTGTCTTATCAGTGTAACATTTATCTGCAAAAAATCATCAAAAATAATAGAGTTAGGACACATTTATCATCTAGTAAGTTGTCAAAAAATAGAGAAAAATCAACAATCAAAATACTCAAAGTCAGCAACTTATAAAAAGCTGGATTCATGCATTCAATTACTAATAAAAATAGAGAGAAGATGTTTATACAATAACTACCTTTCACTCTATACTCACCACTAGTAAGTTTTGCAAAAGTGTTCTTTGCTAAACTTTCTTTTAAGCGAACTTTTGTTTATTAACTTCTTAAAAGAAACAAAAGAAAATAATTTAGCATACAAATAAAGACAGCGAAGCATAAATACATTCATTTTCTGTTTAGCATTGCAAAAACGCTATTGAAATACTCATCCACATACTTGCCTATTATGGCAGTCTTTTTTCTCTCTTGTCTTTTTTTCATAAATCGGAGGGTCGAGTCGAAGCACACACTCGCCTTAAGTCAAACATACCTCCGACAGAATTTAAACAAAATACTACAAATATATTTACTAATTACAGACAATAAAATATAAAACGCTTGGAAGCTTAACAAGTATAGTAAATTAAAATTATTTCACGCTACAAGCTAATACTTCAAGAGAATTTTTTATTTTATTTTATTTATTATATTTATCTATCTACGATGAACGAAATTAACAATAATCTTTTCTTAACAAACAGCATAAAAGGATTTAAGTATCATTATATTCACTTCATATTCAAAATATACGCTCTGAGAGTCTCAAATTATCTTGATTAGCACGATAGTAATTATAAATAATTAACAATAATTATCTTCAACTAAGCTTTTCAAAATCGTCAATATCTTTCTCTTCAAAATATTACAATTATCATGTAAGGACTATATCCACTTCTCAACATAAAAAAAGATATAAAAAAGTGTATCTGTGCATGCAGTAATAAAACTAAAAAAAATATATATATATATTTCACTTGCAGCAGTAAAAGAATAAACTTCGCTTTAGAATTACGTTTTGCCTAAGTTTTATAATCTCTTAAGGAATCGTACATTAAAAATTACATTTTTTTTTCTCTAAATTCAAGTTAACATATTCTTTCTTCTCTCTCTCTCTCTCTCTCTCTCTCTCTCTCTTAAATTATTATTTCCCAACAGACTACCTTGGCAGACAGGAAAGGTCTTGAAACCATTTTTCTATAAACGTATATCATTTTAGTCATTTATTTATCTATTAGCTGGATTTTTTTTTCAACAATTAATGTAAGTACTACAGCTAGAAAATAAAAATCATTCATAAATGCGCGTCCTTTATCAATTACTATCTCTCTTGGAATTTCGAAAATCGAACAACTATCCTATTGGAGGAGTAAAGGACATAATGAAAAAACTGCACTCTCGGCCATATCTGGGTAGGTGGAACTTTACTATGTTGAATTTTGAAGCATTTACATAAACATATCCCTTAATATATATTACAACGTCTACATCACCTCCCATTAAATCTATAAGCATATCAACAAATACGTCTTCTTCATTCCCATTTGGCCTACGGTAGGACTCATGTGAAGCAGGGGAAAGGCCCTCCCAGACTCAATCCCCGTCCAGCTTCCTAATGCTGGCGTCACACATAGCCAAAATTCCCGACCCGACTCTTAAAACCGTCTAAAGACGGAATCCTCCCGGCAGCAATGACGTCATTACGATAATCGGGTGTAATTTTTCGTCCGCGTACGACGGAATCCTAACGGTCCTACGTAGTTTAAAAAAATCGAGGGGGTCCTGAACCGTCATGGAGGGCCTACGATAATTGGCTGCTGCACCCAATAATCTCCGTGATTCAGAAGACCAAATCAGTCGTAGAAGACTGCGTACGACGGGTAAGATCGATCTTCTTGATAGTATGCGGGCGTAGGAGAAGGTGTACGCCCATGTACGATCCAGAGGATCGATCCTACCCGGCCTACGCAGTCCTCCGGGTCTGGAACCATTAAAAATTTAAAAATTCGCTTATACGTCTGGCAGCGCAGTACGAAAAGACAGCGCGCGCATGCGTGGTCTCATTTCTGACAACCCAGTCCTGGGCGTTCAGTTTTCCTGGTCCCCTTGCCGCATTTCTTATTGTTTTAGCATGATATTCTTCTTCTTCTTCTTCTTCTTCTTATTATTATTATTATTATTATTATTATTATTATTATTATTATTATTATTATTATTATTATTATTATTATAGTATTATTATTATTGTTGTTGTTGCTGTTGTTGTTATTGCTGTTTGATGTTAATGTACAGACACGTTTCTTTGAGTGAGCATTAAGAAAAAAAAAACATTTCCTGTCTGCTTTCTATGTACAAAATATAACAATCATTCTTAATATATATCAAGCTCTTTATAGGTAAATGTCTCATATAATTCCTCATTTCTTTCACTGTGTTCTTGATATGATGCGCATTTATTTTTTCCCTCATATCAAAATATGAATTAATCAAATCCATAAATGTGTCAAACAAAATATATGAAATATATTAACATACATGGCCAACATATATTTACTTATATATATAAGTAGCTGAAGTGCCAAATATATAAATCAGGGTTATACTTTCACAAATATCCCATATATATATATATATATATATATATATATATATATATATATATATATATATATATATATATATATATATATATATATATATATATATATATATATATATATATATATATATATATATATATATATATATATATATATATATATATATATATATATATATATATATATATATATACATATACATATACATATACATATACATATACATATACATATACATATATATATATATATATATATATATATATATATATATATATATATATATATATATATATATATATATATATATATATATATATATATATATATATATATATATATATATATACATATACATATACATATACATATACATATACATATACATATACATATATATATATATATATATATATATATATATATATATATATATATATATATATATACATATACATATACATATACATATATATATATATATATATATATATATATATATATATATATATATATATATATATATATATATATATATATATATATATATATATATATATATATATATATATATATATATATATATACATATATATATATATATATATATATATATATATATATATATATATATATATATATATATATATATATATATATATATATATACATATATATATATATATATATATATATATATATATATATATATATATATATATATATATATATATATATATTCCATATATTTATTGTTCACTAGGATCAATTCTAACATAATTATATAAATGGAAAAGTAAGGGCAAATATAACTACATTATTAAATGTTATATATTAAACTTAATATCTTCTCAGTATAAAATAATGAAAATGAACAACCCCCTACGAACGTGTACATTCCCCTACGATGGGTAGGGAGCCTCGGGAGCATGATTGGCCCAGTCGTAATAGTCAAAAATTTAAATTTCCCGTTTTCTATGATGAGACTTACGTTTGTGTATGATCAGTCGTCCGCTAAATTACGCGTCCAAACTACTCCGTACGATTGCAATTACGATCCATAGGAATGCTTACGAGGACGTATGACGCACTTCCGACAGGCACAGGAATGCACCTGTCGGCTAAAAAATCTGCCGGATCTCCAAGGATTGAGCGAAGATTCCGTCGGAACGCGGTCTTAAGAGTAGGGTCGGGAGTTTTGGCTATGTGTGACGCCAGCATAACGAGCTCCTCCCGATTCCACCAACAAGTACCCCCTTTTTCACTCAAAGTCGGTCACAGTCACTCTCTCTCTCTCTCTTTCATTGCTATAAACTATGTTCGCTCACTTTTTTTCTGGCTGTGACCTCCCATTCATTCCCCCATTTGCAGCGCACATTTCTCCCCCCATCACTCTGAGGGAGTGTGTGTGGGACTCGCGATCGGCCCAGGTAGTCGCATGACTGTCAATGGTCCTTGGTTCTCTTTATACTCCCCAACAACAGTATGGTAGGGTACAACACTAACCTCCCTATCAGGGCACAGGATATCTACTCTCTCTCCCCGCCTACATAACATCTTAATGAACAAAAAACTCGTTATTTTTAACTGCAATAGCCTTAATAACATCGCAAAAGTCTCTGATTTTTCAGTGGATATGACACACGTATTTTAATAGTAAATGATCAGTACAATTACAATTACTTCATAATAACAAACCTGAGAGATCGATTGGTCATTCCCGCATTTCTTTCTTTGAAAATATCACACGTGGTAAAAAAAAAAAAAAAAAACAAAATTAAAAGCGGATATAAGATTGTTCTCAAGGTAATTTTTACTCGCATTTCGGAGTCTAGAGAAACTCTATGACTTATATTTTTTGAACACTCACATCCGCAAACGGCACTCAGTGACTTAAATGACACTACTTCCGCTTTAGAAAATTAACATATAATTAATCGTAAGCAAATATTATTTTTTTTTTCAAGTCAAATCAATACCTTCGCCTGCTTAATACTTAAACTAGGTAATAAACAAAATAAATTGAACACCCTTCAAATGCAATTACTCGTTATACTGTTTTAACCCTTTAGCGGGTAAAGGGCTTGAACAGGGTGCCTAATTCGCCATATTTGGCGACATGCCAGCGCCAATCAAATGTCTCAATTATGCTCACGTCACTTTCAACCAATAGCAGCACGTCTTGGCTGTGCTGTATAACAGTTTGGGATTAATATTCCTCACAGTTTCCTCCCACGTGGTCCTACAAGAGAGCATCCTACGTTTTGACATCAAATTGAGCAGATCTGCGTCGAGACACTCCTCTTTTTGTAGCTGCAGAGACCCGAGAAATGGAGGCAAGTTCTTGAAATATATATTTTTTTTTTCATAGCTAAATAGTTGGTGATCATCTTGAGATAATCCAGGAAAGTTTTTGTGACCGCTAAACCTACGAAAACATTGCGTGAAAAAAAGAAAAACTTTTAGAGCCAGTACTGGCTTCAAAACGGTTTCAAGGGAAAACGTGTTTTAGCTCAAACATCCTTCAACGGCTGTTTCGCACTACATACGGGAAACCACGATTTCTAAATTACATTAATTTTTAACATTAGTTAACGTAAACATATAAATGAATAGAATGTTTTGGAACATTCTAGTATACTTTTTGATTATCCTAGTGATATTTTAGGCTATTAACAAGTTTTATATAATATTCAAAACCAAGAAATAAAAGTTTTTTGTAAAATAATTTAAATAATTATTGAATAATTATATAGTAATTGCATAATTATTATAGCATATATATGTAATGATAATATTGATAACCAAATTAAATTATTATTATTATTCGCTAACTAATAATTTCCTGATAATTGATATTTTTGTATCTCTTTCAGACTAGACTCTTCCATGGTGAAAGGATATCTTCCCCTCTGACCCCAAACGAGAGTGACAAAGACAATCCTGCAGACATTGAAATTGATGCTGGTGATGTGGACAATGATCCTGCTTTTCAGCAGCACATCGAAGCTGCCCTAGCTGATGATGCCTGTGATGAGGAGGAAATTTTATCACCTCAAAGGAAAAAACAAAGAGGTAAATAGCAATTTCATTTGTGGCACTTATGCTCATGTTGCTTTTCTTTTCATTTTATTTGCAGGAAATTTTAATGCTCTTCATTATATATATATATATATATATATATATATATATATATATATATATATATATATATATAACCAAGCAAGCACATTACATATGTGAAAACATGAATCATTTTTTACCCCGACCGGGACTCGAACCTAGGACTTATAATTACTAAGTCAAGGCGCTACCAACTACACCCCACAGAAGGTATAAAAGGAATCCAACCTTATAGCTTATATCTGCTATACTTAGGGATGAACGCATTCTATCTGAATGTCACTATGTTCATATTACAGATTCCCCAACCTCACTCGTGGCTTCATTTTTGCATTTAATTCAATTCCCAATCTCATTCGGGTCATACAATAACCAAGCAAGCACATTACATATGTGAAAACATGAATCATTTTTTACCCCGACCGGGACTCGAACCTAGGACTTATAATTACTAAGTCAAGGCGCTACCAACTACACACCACAGAAGGTATAAAAGGAATCCAACCTTATAGCTTATATCTGCTATACTTAGGGATGAACGCATTCTATCTGAATGCCACTATGTTCATATTACAGATTCCCCAACCTCACTCGTGGCTCCATTTTAGCATTTAATTCATTTCCCAATCTCATTCGGGTCATACAATAACCAAGCAAGCACATTACATATGTGAAAACATGAATCATTACATATGTTTTCACATATGTAATGTGCTTGCTTGGTTATTGTATGACCCGAATGAGATTGGGAATTGAATTAAATGCTAAAATGAAGCCACGAGTGAGGTTGGGGAATCTGTAATATGAACATAGTGGCATTCAGATAGAATGCGTTCATCCCTAAGTATAGCAGATATAAGCTATAAGGTTGGATTCCTTTTATACCTTCTGTGGTGTGTAGTTGGTAGCGCCTTTACTTAGTAATTATAAGTCCTAGGTACGAGTCCTGGTCGGGATAAAAAATTATTCATGTTTTCACATATGTAATGTGCTTGCTTGGTTATTGTATGACCCGAATGAGATTGGGAATTGAATTAAATGCTAAAATGAAGCCACGAGTGAGGTTGGGGAATCTGTAATATGAACATAGTGGCATTCAGATAGAATGCGTTCATCCCTAAGTATAGCAGATATAAGCTATAAGGTTGGATTCCTTTAATACCTTCTGTGGGGTGTAGTTGGTAGCGCCTTGACTTAGTAATTATAAGTCCTAGGTTCGAGTCCCGGTCGGGGTAAAAAATGATTCATATATATATATATATATATATATATATATATATATATATATATATATATATTATATATATATATATATATATATATATATTATATATATATATATATATATATATATATATATATATATATTATTAGAGAGAGAGAGAGAGAGAGAGAGAGAGAGATTGTGTGAGTGTGTTTTGTATTTCTGTGTTTCATCAGAGAGAGAGAGAGAGAGAGAGAGAGAGATTGTGTGAGTGTTTTGTATTTCTGTGCTTCATTAGAGAGAGAGAGAGAGAGAGATTGTGGGAGTGTGCTTTGTATTTCTGTGTTTCTTATAAGAATTGACAGTTGTTTTTATCTTCTTCTTTTTTTTTGCAGATTCTAAGCATCTAAGTTTCAACCCAACAGCAGAAGTAGCAGAAGAGGAGGAGGGGTAGGAACAAGAGGAGGAGGTTGGCACTGACGCTGGGGGTGTCACAGCTGAATGGAATTGGGTGAAGGAGGACATAAGTAACCCTCCTCTACAACCAGTTGAGCATGCAGCAATGCCCATTATCAATGACCCATTCTGGTACTTCGCAAAGATGTTTGACATGGACCCCGGACCCCTTGTCCATCAGACGAACCTTTATGCAAGGCAAAGTGACCACAGGACGACCTTCACGACAGAACAAAAGGAGATGATTGTATTCCTCAGCATCCTCATCTGCATGAGTGTGGTCCACTCGCCTTGCATTGAATAGTACTGGGACACTGACACGAGGGTGTTCACTCATTTGTACAAAGCTCCACTTGATCCAAGACTCTGGCCTCTGAAGATCTTTGGGTACTGCCTGGATGTCTGCATTGCTAATGCATGGCTGTTGTACAAGAGAGATGTCACTAAACTTTCAGATAAAGCCATGCCCCTGAAGAATTTTCATCTATCTCCAGGTACTGTAGACTGCAAGAGAAATGTGCCTCTCCTGCTCCGGAGGTTGTTTGCAAAGTGACCCTCTCAGTTAGAGGTCAGGGGTCACCAACAGTGCCACAGTTAGTCAGGGGTAATACCCTCAATAGACATGTTCCCATATTCACCCCCATGAGGCAGACATGCAAGCAGTGCTCAACAATGTTACTCTGATTTTTTTGCTATTTTGAATTTTGTGTTTTGTATTTTGTATAATAAAGCTAAACAAAAGAGTTACATTCTCATTTCCTTATTTGATTATGCTTTATCTTTACATTATTCAATATTCATTGAGGGAAAGTTGTAAAAATAGCAAAAATTTTAATAAAAACATATGTTCTTTAAATAGGTAAAATAATAATGGTTGAAAAATATCTCAAATAAAAAAAATAAATGGCATAAATATAAAATAAAACATGCCAAACAACGAACATGCAATATTTATACAGAAAACTTGAATAAAAACACTTTAGATTGCTTTAGAAAATAACCATAATTTGTTGAAAGACATTCCCTTAACATGCAAAGCATCCAAATTGGGACACTGCTGTCAAAAGTCGATTTCTCGTAAAACGGCAAAGATCCCGTTGAGGATACTTTGCTTTGGGGGTCTACACCCCCCATTTTGAAAAATGTTCTAAGTAAAAAGTTCTTAGAAAAAATTCTTCTTCAACATACTAACAGCGTTTCTCATTATTTCTTATAATGCCCGTTAAAGGGTTAATTATAACAAAAATCGAGTTTATATTGCTTATAGCTATTAATACAAATTATCTAGTTTAGTAATGGGTACAGAAATTCTACTTCTTTTAATTTACTAAAACCCTATTCCCTCTTATATGCAGATTGGCTGAGTCAAAGCATGTCTACAAAGTAAAATGGTGAGGTCCTCCGACCTCAATTTCTTTTAATAATAGTCCCATTACTCACTGAATAAAAAGTCCCAAGTACTTAACTATATTGGGATGCTGCTTGAAAGACGTCACTGCCTCCTGTACTGGTGGAGGAGGTTTTCCATCCTTCTGGACTCGCTGGTTTTTTCGCCGATGTCGTCCATATCTCACATAAGATCGCCAATTACCCATCCCAGGCATCTTCTCAGTCGAATTCAGGAACAAATAATACCTAGTAGGGGTGTTGTTTCTCAAAGCACAATTCACAGTGCTATGCACGGCGAAGTACGTGGATCACGATTAAATTTTCTCCCAACTTGACCTCTCGTCCTTCCAGTTGACATTTCTCAGTTCTCGTGAACTTTCCCTGAGAATCAAAATGTATGGGACGGTTCTTACTGCTGCATGCCGTTCCTGTACGGGGACGGGGATGAGGAGGGTGATGTATGACTCGTGCTTCCTTCGACATTTCTTCCAGAGATGCATTAAATTCTTCAGTATCTTGCATTTTTTTAAGCATGAGATCTACTGGCATATAATTTTTTGTCTCTTCACAGTAATTTAGGCGTGGTATTATACTAGGCTGCCTCCAAGATGTAGTATGAGAATATCTCTACAGATGCCACCAAGATGTCGTGTTGCATATCTTAGCACAAGTCGTAGAGTTATGTTCTACCAGTGTGTCACCAGATGTCATATGAGATGTTTATTCTAACGTTGCTTACCAATGTCATATAGATATTCTCTACCTATCAGTGTGGTATTTGCATGGTATCGTAGACTGCGGTATAGCACTGGTGTAATTGTAGTCTGTCTCATTGATCAGGGCTGTCTCATGCAAGGTGATAATAGATATGAGAAGATACTTAACACTTAATTTATTTAGAAGCTACATGATTCCTCTAAGACTCAATGCCCCGTCCCCTTAACGTAATGTTAACTGTATAAGAGCATGCAAGACTCTCCTGACTGACTGACTGCTCGATTGCTTCTCTCTTACTCGGTCAGGGGTTGACTCTTTTGTATCACCAAGATGGCAGGGCTAGGTATTCTTGGTGATGCTTCCACCAATAGGCTCCCAGAGAAGGGAGAAATAACCAATCACCTATAGGACGCCAGTTTGGTACAAAGAACACTGTAACATAAGTGCATGTATGTATACTTTTCTACCTGTATCTCTACCAAGTATACAAGTATATTTGAATGTACAATGCATAGTTTGTTATGGAGGCTGGCTATCGATCCTGGCGACAGAAATGTGAAACACAAATGGACTTAAGCTATAAATCTGTCATCTCTCTGATAACGTGTATTACATCTATCGATCAGGGAGACAGAAGTGTGAGGGGCCAGTGGGATGAGCTATAAATCTGTCATCTCTTTGATAACACACACCTTGCCATCTCAATACAAAGAACAAAGAGCCCCTGTCTAACTTACCTACACAGGACACCAAATGGGTGGTCGCTAATATTACGTCAAACTGATAGTGCATATCTCACAAATTTCGTAGTACCTCTCCGAACTATTTCCAGTTTATCTATATGCTTTTTCAAGTGTGGATTCCAAAAGGGTGCTGCATATTCAAGCTTTTTCCTTGCATAAGTTATATAAATATATCTTAACATTTGCTTAGCCATGTGCCTGATGGCCACCCTCAATTTGCTAAGAAACCATACACTACAACTGAAGGTATTTCAGACTTAACTAAGGCAGGCCAAGACAGCTCCAGGTTAACTCATTCTACAGGCACGGTTCGTTCCCTATGCTTACATCTACACAGAATATTCTTGCATATTTGTTACACATCTCCTAGTAGCCCATTACATTTTACAAGTCACAACACCCCCAATCCTTTTTTTTTCTTTGGTTCTTTTTTCTCATCTCTAATATAATTATGGAAGGTTCACAACTTACGGCCCCCAAATACGCAGCATAGAGGGGTGCTAAAGAATCTCCGGTATATTGTTGGCTTCACTATTGGCGGGATCCAATTGTAATAGCTATGCCCATAGTCTTGCACTTCCTGATAAATCTGCTTCTTTCACTCTTCACTTTTCCAACATCCGTGGTCTGAACTTCAATCTTTAGTCTCTGGAACAGCATTTGGGTACATCCCTTCCTGACCTACTCCTTATCTCTGAAACCCTGCTGTCTAGCCATATTTCCACTGACCCATTTCAATTCTATCACTATAACCTGTATTCTTGCCTCAGTTTCAAAGGTGGGGTCTGTGCCTACTGTAACACTAAATACTCCTATTGTAAGGCTCACAGACCTTTAATCTCCTGACTTTGTTGTTCTCTGGCTAAAAATCTATCTCTTCAGAACCACTATATATATATATATATATATATATATATATATATATATATATATATATATATATATATATATATATATATATATACAGTGTTCCCTCCCTTATCGCGGTAGTTCAGTTCCGGGACCCGGCGCGAACCAGGAAAGTCGCGAAGTAGGATCAGCCTTAAAAAATAAAAAAAAAATAAAAATTAATGATGATTATGACACCAGGGCAGGCCAAAAATCATAAAATAAAACGACCTTTATCAGGCTGTAAAGAGAAACTGAGATGGAGAGTGTAATGACCTGTCAGATGTGAAGGGATTATAACAGATGTGTAATGAATATCCAGCTCTCTGCTGGGTTTACTATACCTCTGCATTACCTTCATGATGTCTATTCTAAAACTTCTCCTTAGATCTTATTATTATTATTATTATTATTATTATTATTATTATTATTATTATTATTATTATTATTATTATTATTATTATTATTATTATTATTATTATTATTATTATTATTGGCAACAATAGTTTCCTTTGATGATGATTGGGGAGATTATTATTATTATTATTATCATTATTATTATTATTATTATTATTATTATTATTATTATTATTATTATTATTATTATTATTATTATTATTATTATTATTATTATTATTATTATTACTATTATTATTATTATTATTATTATTATTACGAATTCGTAATTAAACCATTATTTTTACTATAAATGATGTAGTTTTGGTTAAATGAACAAGAGTTACTTAAAGATTCTCTCTCTCTCTCTCTCTCTCTCTCTCTCTCTCTCTCTCTCTCTCTCTCTCTCTTCCCAACCCCCCACACTCTCTTTGTCCCAGCCAACTAGGGAGGGGCACTTTACACAGTTATTAAAAGTAAATAAACCAACAGATGTACAAACAATGATGAGCCCTTAATAATAATAATAATGATGATGATGATAATAATCTCCAAAATCATCATCAAAGGAAAATTATTGTTGCCAATGATAATAATAATAATAATAATAATAATAATAATAATAATAATAATAATAATAATAATAATAATAATAATAATAATAATAATAATAATAATAATAAGATCTAAGCAGAATTATTGGAATAGACATCATGAAAGTAAAGCAAAGGTATATTAAAACCCAACAGAGCTGGATATTCATTACACATCTTTTATAATCCCTTCACATCTGACAGGTTATTACACTCTCCATCTCTGTTTCTCTTTACATCCTGATAAAGTCTGCTTTATTTTATAATTTTTTTGCCAATCCTGGTGTCACAATAATCTTTTTAAAAAAAAAAAAAAAAAAAAAACGCGATACAGTGAGAACGCGAACCAAGAAACGCGAATAACCGGGGGAACACTGTATATATATATATATATATATATATATATATATATATATATATATATATATATATATATATATATATATATATATATATATATATATATATATATATATATATATATATATATATCTATATATATATATATATATATATATATATATATATATATATATATATATATATATATATATATATATATATATATATATATATATATATATATATATATATAGTGGTAGTGAAGAGATAGAGTTGGCAGATGAACTGGCTCCCGTGCTTTGCTGTCTTTTTTGCCTCATTCTGTCAACCAGTATCTATCCTTCATCTTGGAAGCATGCTCTAGTTCAACATATTCCTAAGAGGGGTGACCACTCTATTTCTTCAAACTACCGACCTATTGCCCTAACCTCCTCTATTGCTAAAGGTTTCGAAACTTTGCTCAATGCTCACTTCCCGAATGTCCTTGAATCTAACTACTTAACTCCGATCAGCAGTATGGCTTCCGCAAGGCAAGATCCACTGGTGACATCTTGTCCTATCTTACTCATGTATGGTCATCTTCTATGAGGAACTATGGGGAATCTTTTGTCTTCGCCCTTGATATCTCTAACGCTTTTGATAGAGTCTGGCACAAAGCTCTGTTGGCCAAACTCCCTGCCTATGGCTTTACTCCTTCTTTCTGTTCTATGATTTCCAGTTTTCTTTCTGACCGTTTTATATCTGTAGTTGTTGATGGTGTGACATCTAGCCCTGTCTCTGTTACCAGAGGTGCTCCACAGGGCTCTGTTCTTTCACCTACTCTGCTCCATCTCTTCATCAATGATCTTCTACAATTCCCATCTTCCTCTCTTTTTCATGCCTTTGCTGATGATCCTACCCTTCACTTTTCCTCTGCCTTTTCCTCACAACCTTTATCTGCTACTCGTAATCAGTCTTGTATCACTCTTTCTTCTACTCTCAAGTCCGATTTGCAGAGAGTATCTGAGTGGGGCATTCAAAATTTAGTTAAATTCAATGCCTCCAAGGCACAGTTTCTGGCTTTCCATTTATCTTCTTCTAGTCTTGATAACCCTATTGTCTTCAAAACTAACGAAATTTACTCTCTTAATTCTATCAACATATTATGAATTCATATAGCCTCCAACTTGTGATTACCTAATTGTGATTACCTAATTGTGTTTACGAGAAAGAGCCCAAAGCTCGTATCTTCCCGTCTCCTCATCGGTTCCATTTTATACTTAGTGATACTTATCATACCTGTCCTTAAAACTATGGATTGAGATAGCATTAACTACCTCCTCGCTTAGCCAATTCCAATTATCAACTACTCTTACACTGAAAAAGTATTTACTTACATCCTGCGAACAAGTTTTCTTACGAAGCTTCAAACTATGACCTCTAGTTCTAGAGCCAGCCATATCAAAATATCGATCCCTATCCACTCTATCATAACCATGAAGGAATTTAAAGACTGTCACCATATCCCCCCTCACTCTTCTAGCTTCGAGTGATGGTAAGTCTAATTCCCTCAGCCTCTCATCATAACTGAGATTGCGTATTTCTGGCACCAGTTTCGTGGCATGTCTTTGAACTTTTTCAAGCTTAGCTATGTGCTTTTTCAAGTGCGGATTCCAAAAGGGGGCTGCATATTCCAGTTTTGGCCTCACATAGGTTACATAAATATTTCTGAACATTTCCTTGTCCATGTGCCTGAAGACTACCCTTACATTTGATAAGAATGCATATGCTGCCCTTACTATGCCATTTATATGTATTTCTGGAGACAAATCTGCCAGTATGTTTACTCCTAGATCTCTCTCATTTTCTGTCTCTTGAAGTTGTACTCCAGCCACCGAGTAGTCAAGCTTGGGCCTTCTTGCACTTGTACCCATTCTCATTACCTTACATTTTGAAGTATTGAATTTCATTAGCCACTTTTCTGACCACTCATGCAGATTATTTAGATCCTCCTGAAGTTCTCTACCATTGTTCTTGTTTTTTACTTTCTTCACAATCTTTGCATCATCTGCAAACATATTCATGAATGAATTTACAGACTCTGGTAGGTCATTTACATATACAAGGAACAAAAGTGGCCCTAAAACTGAACCCTGTGGAACTCCACTACTAACTCTTCTCCATTCAGACACTGAGTGTCTTACTCTAACCCTCTGTTCCCTTCCTTCTAAGTAAGTCTTTATCCATTCCAAAACATTTTCACCTATTCTAGCCATTGATTGCAGCTTCCTAATTAGTCTCCCATGTGGAACAGTGTCAAACGCTTTCTGGAAGTCTAGGAATATGCAATCTGCCCAGCCCTCTCTTTCCTGTAAGATTTGGCTTACCTCATCATAAAATTCTAATAAGTTTGTTACTGTTGATCTATCTTCTCTGAAGCCATGTTGCCTCACTGACAAAAAGTTGAAGGATTCCAAGTGAAGAGAGATATGTTTCCTTAGTAGTTTCTCCATAACTTTGCAAACTATGCTGGTCAAGGAAACTGGTCTATAGTTGAGAGCCATATCCCTCCTTCCCTTTTTGAAGATAGGTATCACATTTGCTTGTTTCCAGCATCTTGGAATCTCCCCCGACTCCAGTGACTCCTTAAATATGATACTTAGTGCCACTGATATTGTGTTTGCGCATTTTTAAGCACATGAGGGGATATGTCATCAGGACCTGTAGCTTTATGAACATCTAAATCCATCAGCACTTTGCATACCTCTGTGGCTGTAAGGTTGATGTTCTCTAATACCGGCCCTTGAGCTTCTATCACTGCAATCTGAGGGGGTGGGGTATTTTCTACTGTAAATACTGACTGAAACTCCTTGTTCAATTCTTTGCAGATCTCTTCATCCGTCTCAGTGATGCTTCCATCCGCTCTCTTTAGCCTTAAAACCTGTTCTTTTACCTTCAGTTTTCCTCTGATAAAGCTGTGGAAAAGCTTGGGATTTTCTTTAGCCTTCCTGGTGATGTCCCTCTCATAGTCTCTCTCTGCCTCTCTCCTTTTACTTAGGTAGTCATTTCTTGCTCTTTTGTAGGTTTGCCAGTCATTTATGTTTTTTCTCCTCCTATACCTTTTCCAGCATTTGTCTCTCCACTCCTTAGCTCTTTTACACCCATTATCGAACCATTTCTCTCTGGCATGAATTACACCTACTTTGGTGACAGGTATGCAGCAATCTACTATCTTCCCATATTTCTCACAAAAGATGTCATACATTTCTTGTACAGATTTGTTGTAAAATAAGGTTCTCCAGTCAATAATTGCAAAAAGCTCATTCATTTTGATGTAATCTCCTTTTCGATAGTTCCTCCTCATGTCCTCAGTGCCTCTACTCTCAGGAAGAATATCTTCAATGATATACTCCATCAACAACACACAGTGGTCACTCTTTCCAATTGGTGGTTCATACTCAATTTTTTCAATATCCAACACATTATCTGTGAACACTAGATCAAGTAGTGATGGCTCATCCCCACCCCTGGCCCTTGTTGGTTCCATTACATGTTGGTGTAGGAAATTCCCTTGTACGCAATCTAGGAATCTTGCCCCGAATGAGTCCTCACCACTGTGTGGGTCAAGATTTATCCAATCTATCTCTTTATGATTAAAGTCTCCCATAATCAAAATCCTACATTTTTTTTCCCGTGCCATGTTAACAACTGAGTTTATGACTTCAATAGTACCTATATGACTTTCCTCATAAACTTCAAGCCTATTTTGGTTCCTTGGTGGGTTGTATGCAACAGTTATTATAATGCTCTCTGACCCAGTATTTATGCGAGCAACAAGAAATTCCTTGAACTCACTTTCTATAGCCAAGTTTATTTCTTCAACTTGAATCCTTTCACTTATGAGCAGTGTGTGTGGGTCGTGGTGAATGTGCGTTTCTTGGCATTGCCACCCCCCTTACAAGGGGGAATGAGGCATGCGTGTGTGTGTGTGTGTGTGTGTGTGTGTGTGTGTATATATATATATATATATATATATATATATATATATATATATATATATATATATATATATATATATATATATATATTCTTCTTCTTCTTCGTATACATCTTTTCCCACTTTTATGTGGGGTCGATGTTTCTGGCCCGTGTTCTCCATATGATCCTGTCCCATACCTCATCACCCAACAAGCCTTTAGATCTCAGGTCGTCCTTGATGCAATCCATTCACGTACACTTTGGTCTCCCCCTCCCTCTCCAATCCTGTATATCCATTTCCATCACCCTCCTCCCAACATACTGTTCATCCCTCCTAACGACATGACCATACCATCTTAGTCTACTTTCTTGTATCTTATATGATATATCTCTAACTTTTGAGGTATCTCTAATTACCTCGTTTCTCGTCTTATCGCTTCTTGTCACCCCTACACATCCATCTCTTACAAATACACAGTTAAAAGAGGCACTAGCAACTGCATTAGGTGAATATCAAGATGAACCTTCAAATGCAACATTGTTGCAAGAAATAAGGAATTTGAAGAAGGATATAGAAGAGATTAAATCTGTCAAGGATAAATTTACTGAATTATCGTCAAAATTAGATCAAGCTTTTTCCATAATAAATCAACAACAGATGTTTATGGAATCTTTGGATGCCAGAGACAGACAGAAAAAGATTATTATTACTGGAGTCCCAGAGGAAGACGACGAATTAGGAGACAGTGATCAAGCAAAGGTGAAAAATATTCTTGAAGCAGTAGGCTATGATGAACAGTGTGATACCTCCGAGTGGGAAATAAGAAGACTTGGCCGAGAAAATGACAGAAAAAAGAGGCCATTACTTTTAGTTGTAGATGACCAGAAGAGGAGAAAATCCATTTTGGATAATGCCAAAAAGCTGAAGAATAAACAGGCTCCCTTTTCATCTATATATATATATATATATATATATATATATATATATATATATATATATATATATATATATATATATATATATATATATATATATATGAAAAAAGATGTACATCCTGCTGTAAGAAGAGAGCTTGCTCGACTACGGAAGAGGGAGAAAGAAGAAAAGGAGAGACCAGAAAATCAAGGTGTTAATATCCATTACGACAATCAGCGTCGTATATTATTACGTGATGGTGAAATTATTGACAGGTATGCTCCTTCGTATTTTTAAGATGTGCACAAAATAGCGTATTTACCAGTGAGCTCAATATGTGTTGTTGGAATATTGCAGGTGTCGAGGACAAATTGAACAATTCTGATATTTTATCATTTATTCTCGGGTTTCATATCGTGTGGCTTTTGGAAATAAAAACTATTGCTCGTATTAGTGTACCAGGATTTTACACTTATCATAACCCCTCTAAGTACTGTGGTAATAGAGGAGGCGTTGCAATGCTTGTAAAATGCTCTCTTTCAAAATATATCAAAAATGTAAATGTAAATGTTGAAGGTCAAATTTTGCTAGAATTGTCATGTTTTCCAGGCTTTGTATTTGGTGGGGTATATATACCACCGAATGACTCTCCTTATTTTCAGCCAGCTTGTTTTGGTAACCTAAGCGCAGTTGTGAATGAACACAATAAGGTTGTACTAATGGGTGATTTGAATTCGCGTGTAGGTATACCTATTCTTTATGATGAAAGTTTCAAATCATACAAATATGAAGGGGTAATAGATACAAGTGTGAATGAAAATGGGAGACAATTGCTGAACCTTTGCCGTGGCAGCACAATGGTGATAGGTAATCACCTAGTATATAAGGGTAAAAGGTTAGAAGGAGGTTTATCCTTTAAAAGAGGATCAAATTGGATATCTGAGATTTATGTATGTGTCTTAAAAGAAAATACACTGAAATATGTAAAATCTGTTGAAATGAACCAGAATATTGTAGGATCTGACCACGCCCCACTAATGGTTCAACTTGATCTTAATGATATTCAGGAAACAGTGCCATCCTTGCTGATGGAGAGGGCTTTAAATTTAGGTAGTTCTTGCTATAATGTTCAATATATTGAAAACACTTAAACAACCCGGGGTCCTTCCCATAAGAATGTAGACTTGGATAGATTCAAATTAGTCATGAATGAAACTCAGCCCCCAGAATTATTTGAAATTCATAATGAGAACATTTTTAATATTTTAGAGACAGGTAATAGGATTATCAATAATGTAGCAAGAGACTGCAAAGTTTTTCAATCTAGGGTGTTAGAGTTTAATGGATGGGATCAAGACCACCCTCGATGGAGGAGAATATTTGAAAAAAATGATCCAAAAATTATATGGAAATCTATTAACTGGAATGGCAATGTGGTGGAACCCAATGATGTGCAACCTGAAGATGTCAATTTCATATTGCATTTCGAAAATTTGTTTAATCCTCCGACAGTTAATCCTAATCAAATCATCGATGTGTCAGACTCACCTAATATTCCCATATTGGATGATCCCTTTACTGCTCAAGAGTTAGACATGGCAGTGCAAAGTATAAAAAAAGATAAGAGTTATATTGGAATGTGTCCTGGTTTATTTACGATGCTACCACAGACATGGTTATCCTTTTTCCTTACAATTTTTAATTTCCTTTTCTTAAATGTCCTTTATCCATTTGCTTGGTGCCACAATAAACTGATCACTCTATTTAAATCTGGGGATAGAAGAGATTGCGGAAACTATCGGGGCATAAGTAAAATGAACACCTTGGCAAAAATCTATGATATGCTTTTGATGAGACGGTTAAGTTTATGGTTTAATATAGATAAGTGTCAGGCCGGAGCTCAGAAGGGTAGAGGGTGTATAGAGCAGATTTTGGCTTTAAGGTTACTTATGGATTATGCTGCTTGCAAGAAGCAAAAATTGTATATAGTTTTTGTGGATTTTAGTAAGGCGTACGACAGGGTACCAAAATATGATTTAATCGAGTGTCTCAAGTCGGTGGGATGTGGAAGGGTTATGTTGTCAGCTATCCAAAATATTTATTCATGTACAAAAAGTGTGTTAAAATCTGCTATAATAACAACATCTATAGGTATACGCCAAGGAGCTCCTACGAGCTGCATTTTGTTTGTCATTTATATGGATAAAATGGTGAGAATGATTAAAGAAAAAGTGAGAATTGATGGTTTTTTGGGAAATTTACATACTCTTTTAATGATGGATGACACGGTGATTGTAAGTACATCTCGTGAAAAGTGCATATCAAAACTTGAGGCTCTATTAGATTATTGTAATGCTTATGGTATGGTTGTTAATGAAAAGAAAACAAAGTATTTTGTTGTTAATGGAAAAGACAGAGATAAAGCATCAATAGTGATAAACAACATAAAAATAGATTATTGTAAAAAGTATCTATATTTAGGTGCATGGTTTACTGATGATGCAAATATGCACTCAGTACTTAAACAGCATGAAATCGATGGTACGGCAACAGTCAATAAGTTTAGTATATTCTGCATAAATAACATGAGTATGCCCTATGCATATAAGGTTAAAGTTTTTAAAGCTGCTTTGAGTTCTTCACTTTTGTATGGCTCTGAGAGTTGGTTCACAAGTAATTTAGCTTGCATTGAAAAACTTTATAACAGGGCAGTAAAGTGTTTATTGGGAGTGAGAAACAACACTCCAATATCCTTATGTTTAATAGAAAGTGGTTTGGAAACTTTAGTACATGAAGTTCATGAAAGAAGAAGGGGATTTTTAACCAAAAAAATGCAACAGGTTAACAATGAATGTCTTCTTTATTGCAAATGCCTCTGCTCCATACATCATCGCAGGTCTCACAACTGTCTTATGCACTTTACCCCTCAACTTAATCCCTATTCTTCTGTAGCAAAGCACCCCAGAGACTTTCTTCCAGTTCTTCCATCCCGCTTGTATTCTGTGGGTTATTTCTGACTCTAGGTCACCATCCTCTGCTACTGTTGATCCCAAATACTTGGACTTTGCAACTCTCTTCAAACCTCCCCCTGCAAAATGACCTCCCCATCCTCATCATCTCTCAACCTCAAGTACTCTGTCTTCTTCCTGCTGATTCTCAGTCCTCTATCCTCCATCACTCTTCTCCACTCCTCAAGCTTCTCCTCCACTACCTCTCGTCTGTTGCTATACAGTACGATGTCTCAACAATAATGAAAAAGTTATTGTAGGAACTTTGGAAAAGTCATACAAGAAAATTGCAAATGCAAAAACAGCAGTCATATTCAACAAAATATGCATACAAGTAAATTTACTGCCAAAATATACACATATAAGGCCTCATGACCCAGCAGTAAGATATGAAGATCTGACGTTTAAGTTCCGGATGGAACTCGTCAAAAGACAACTGGAACAGAAAAAAATGAAGCTCTTCGAAACCTACATGAAGAACTTCAAGACGAGAAGAACAAGTGGGAATCTTGCAATATAAATGAAGATTTAAGGAAAAGCATAAATGAAAAACTCTCGTACCTCTATGACAAATAGTATACAAAGGCAGAATCTCGCATCACCAGAAAACTTAAAGCGCTGAACGGAGGATATTTGAGGTTTCCAAAGCCCAAAAAAGGTTATATCAATCTCACAATCCATGAATTAACGCAAGATCAAGAAGAGCTCTTAAATTCTGGTTTGAATTGTCATATCCTTTGTAAACCACGTCCAAATGAAAAGAGAGACTGAAAAGAGAAAAGCTGCTCGAGAAAATCCTGAGCCTTGAAGACAACAACGAAATTCACTACATCTGAGTCCCTCCGTCCAGAACTCTTGGCTGAAGCAAACAAAAGAAGAAGTCATTCTTCTTTTTCTTCGTCTACATCTTTTGTTTGCTTCAGCCAAGAGTTCTGGACGGAGGGACTCAGATGTAGTGATTTGTACTGGCATATTTGAGTTCTAAATGTTTGTTGGGTGTCAAGGTATGGGACAGGAACATATGGAGAACACTGGCCAGAAACATCGACTCCACATAAAAGTGGGAAAAGATGTAGACGAAGAGGAAGAAGAAGAAGAAGAGGACTCAGATGTAGTGATTTTGTTGTTGTCTTCAAGGCGCTGGATTTTCGAAATGAAGAAGTCATTACAATTAGTAAAATTACTGAAGATATAAAAAGCAAAGAAATAACTTTCGGACAAATTTAACTTGAAGTTCATTTTTTGCCTCTTTATGTCACATTGAGTCCTCATTCTAATGGGAGTAGATATAGACAGGGATCGAGGCTGCTTTGGTCAGGTAAGTCACTTCCCGACTCATGCGCGCTACCACTGAGCTACCGAAGCCTACTTTCACTTGGTGTTCCTTACTTTGAAATATATTTCATCACCCAATGCAACCCCACCCTAAGTCTCTCCAACCTCACATCCTTACCTCTCACTCCTTCCACATCCAAACCCCACCTTCCTGCTTCTCCTTCATGATTCTTAGCCTAATGTTGCAAATTGTCGTATAAATTAAATGATCAATGCAATTAAAAAAATAGTGATTAATGCAATTATTAAAATTAAATGATTAATGCAATTACAAAATTAAATGATCAATTCAATAAAATGCAAATCAAAGATCACGAATGAACCAGCAAACAGAACCGCCTTTTTTCCAGTTATATAAAGGTAAAGATGTTTATACAGAAAGTGCTGGTAGACAGATCTCGACATCCACTTACAATGGGACTAATAAAACACATAGAGCGACCAACAGTGAGTAGACAAGTGGAAATAGCCAGTTGTTGAACCAATTACACCATGAACTCAAGCAGGTGAGGAAGCAAAACTACACCTGTCCTGAGGTTCTGCGCCTATAAAAACTATCCAAATGATAGACAGACAGAGCACATGGCCTTAATAATGGCAAACAAATAGTTTAAGAAACACGAAGTTCACGCGAGAGATAAATAGACGTTAGAGGGTACTTGTTGAAATGCTTCGACAGCATTATATAAGGCCGCTTTCACACCTAAGTGGCACGTCGCACGTGCCATACCACGTGGCACGCCAGCTGAAAACGAAAATCCGGAAATATATGAAGCCTTTCACACAAAAATGGCGTGACACATCCCATGTGCCACGGCACTTCTGAGTGAAAGTTTAATATATTTCTGGATATTCGTTTTCAACTGGCGTGCCACGTGGCATGCCACGTGCGACGTGCCACTTTGGTGTGAAAGAGGCCTAAAACATTACACAATAATACTCCCATCGAGGTTATATAATATTAATAGCCCCTTATAAATCTCATTAGCTTCGTTACATAGTCGTCCTGTAGAAAATGGATAGCAGTCACAACAACTACACACAAGTATAATAATAATAAAAATAATAATAATAATAATAATAATAATAATAATAATAATAATAATAATAATAATAATAATAATAATAAAATTAATAATAATAATAAGAAAAAGTCAAGAAGAAGACAAGAAGAAGAAAAAAATATTTTTCACCTTTTACAATGGGTATTCAAACTTCCTATTGTACAAAACCCAGGTTTGAATCCTGACAGAATAAAGTTAGAGTCGTGGGTTATTTATACGTATGACTGCATGTTATTATTCTATTCAGCATCGTTTGCCCATAATGGGGATAAGAATGAGATGTTCATGCTGGTCGCTGGTGGGTCGGGAGAGGGGTAAAACTATAGAGTGAAGACAGAAGTGATGCAATCTATAACTCTGAAACTCCAGATGAGGCTTTAGTCTAGTCTCATTTATGGTCTCTGTAGTTAAGTCTATTAAGCTGTGGACTCTTATTCTACAGGAGCCTGCTGGCTAGTATGGTGTTAACGCGCTGGCTTCGCATTCACGAGGTCGAAAGATCGGTTCCCGTCCAAGACCGAGAGTTTAAGCTGTTTCCTGGCAGGTACTGCTGTGGTTGGGCACCACAGTGGGGGGTTGGGGCTTGCCCCGGCTGACAAATCCCCATTGTATTGTAATGGAAATAAAGGTTTACTATTATTGTTATTATTATTATTATTATTATTATTATTATTATTATTATTATTATTATTATTATTATTATTATTATTATTATTATTATTATTATTATTTTCATGTTTCACTGAGTAGTCACCGTGGCTGAAGCGGTAGCGTCCGCGACTCTGAGGCGTCAGGTCGAGGGTTCGCGCCCCGTCTCGGTTTGAGGTTAGCAAGGGCATGCACTCAGGGTAAGGATTACATCTGCCAAAAAAGTCCTTCGCAAGAAGGCAACCGTCCTTGCCCTTGGTTGTAAAGGGAGTCCGTGACGTAAAATTGGAACAACATGTTTCACTGTACAGAAAAGCAGAACCATTAAAGAAATCGTGAAAAATACTTTTTATAATCTACACTCCAGCCTAGGGTGGACGAGATAGGTCACACACTAGGCTGGGGAGCCGAAGCCAGGGAGATGATACTACCATCACTCTCCGAGACGCGGCCAGGGTGAAGAAGAAGGAGCGGGAAGGCCGCTGCTATTCTACACCACCCCGCCTGCCGCTGAGGAAGGCTCAGGCAGACGGAGGGAGTGCCAGTGCAGTCTGTCCGCTGTGCACGCCCAAACGAAAAATGTGCCCTGTGGGGCGGGCACAATATCAAAGAATAGCCTCACCGTATTCCCTGCGTGTCGTAAAAGGCGACTAAAAGTGGACGGGGCGGGGGGACTAGGAATCCCCCCCTTGTACCAACCTCCTGTGAGACGTCAAAGAAGAGGGGGAGTAGAGGGAAGAATAACTTCTCCCCAAACTGTTTTCCTTTTTTGATGTCGGCTACCCCCCAATTAAAGGGGGAAACAGCCAAGGTATATGTATGTATTATTATTATTATTATTATTATTATTATTATTATTATTATGAGGCAAAATAATATAATAGCTTATGAGTTACTCCAGTTATTATTAGCCTTAAAGATATTAACGATTATTCTGTGGCAACCAACTACGAATCCCTACATAACGAGGTAAAACTTTGGGATAATTCATTTGTTACTCCATTTGTTAGTAGCATCAAAGGCATTAATATTCTATACACTGACAACTTCTTTTCTTAGAACAGTCCAGATATCTTTGATTCTTTTCACACACAAAATTATTTTATGATGCTTTCCTGTTTATTATTCACAAACAAAAAGCTAATCGCTTAGTCATATATATACAAATATACACAATATTCGTTCAAAAATGAAAATAAATTAACTACTTAATAAAGAGTATTAAATAAAGAAGCCTTTGAAGATGAAAAAAATAGAAGAGGACTATGAGGGTTACCAAGACCCTCTGGAGATAGAGAGGAGACGGTAGGGAAGTCCTTCAAATGCTAGCGCCTGTCACCTCAGTAGGCATTGAGTACAGAATTAGAGGTATATGGAGAGAGAAAGAATTATATTTTTATACGCTCGTGAAAAG